>VZQC01003206.1:6412139-6430506 GCA_009823505.1 Rhizomys pruinosus
TCTTTTGTGAGAAGGACCCCGAAACGGGACAGAAGCACTGCTTATATAGCAGTCCAGAGGGTTCGTGTATGCTCTGGATAGGTGCACTGTCCCGATGCCTCATTTGCATGTTAAAGGCGGGAGCTTAGGGACTAGTATTCATGCACAGTTTCTCCAATGCAAAGGCAACGGCGGGAAACGGCTTGTAGTGACTCAGGAAGTCGGCGCCATTTTTAAGGTGTGGTCGCGAGCGACACAGCACACTCGTGCAGGCTACCAACAATAGCCTGAGGTTCCCTTGTCCCAATTACTTGCCCCAGCCCCCAACTGTGTGTATGCATCCCAGCCCATGCCTGGGTTAGTAAAAAGCCTTGAGTTCCAACATTAAACTGGAGTCTCACTCCTGGTCTCTCTCTGTGAGTGTGTTCATTTTTCACAGGTAATCTCCCATGGTCCCTGTCCCCACTCCTTACCAGGAAATGTGGGAAAGCTTAGTTAGATGGGTTGGATTCTAAGCCAATGATACCCCCTTGGCCACACCCATGGGGTGGGGCATAGTGACAAATTGAGTCATGATGGATATTTAAGCAGACATGTTGGAATAAAATCTCTCTCTGCATTTAAACCTCAACTTGTGTACACGTGGTGTGCTTTCCTGCGTGGGCTTTCCACATGGGTCATCCTAGGATTAAGTGGGCCCCACCACAAATCCTGGCAGCAATGCCACAATTGGTGTCCAAACGTGGGGCAGAAGGAAACCTTAACAACTTAGGTATGCATACCCCTAAATATTGTCTTTTTCTTCTCTCTCTCCTGATATCTATCTGTTGTGGTGGAGCCATCTTTCCTGCTGGTCTCTGTGGATGGGACTGTGGTCTGAGGGCATGTGGGTTTGTACACGTGGAGAGCCTGCCTCTGATTTGGTTCAGAGGGAGCACCCAGTGCCTTCCAGGCATGTGCATCCTGGCATGGTCACTCCTGCAGGCTATAAAAGCCAGTGACCTCAAGGCTGAATTTAATATTAAGCCTTAGCAGTTATGTTTGGCCTTAAAACAATTTTTCATAATTCTACAGGTCTGAAAAACTGTCTGGTTTTAAATTCCTTCCCCCCAAAGAAAGACTCTTGCTGTGAGGAACTGGCTCCTCAGGCTCCTCAAGTTTAGGTCCAACCTTGTTCATATGTAAATTTTCTCTTCGTAGCTCTCTTAGACCTGAGCACACTTCTTTCTGTTGCAAATTAAAGCCTTTCACAGAACCACCCTCTTCCAAGAGCATCTTCCAGATAATTTTAAGACTTGGCCACTTTTCTCTTAAATTTTATATGCAAAATCTGTTTTTAGATAAAAGTGTGTTGCTCTCTTGTCTTCTTATGTTTTTTTTTTTTTTTCTAAATCTAACTCTTCTTACCTAAAACCTGCTGGCTATTTGAATATCCAACGCTGGAACTTAACTAATAGTAATTCAAATCCATTTCAGCATGCTTAACTTAATGTGTAATATTTTTACTTAACCCCAGGTACTCTAGATATAATAGATTTAATTTTATCTTGCTCCTTTTAAATGTGTTTCACCTTAAAAATTGCTTCTCACAGAATTCTTGGTCACACGTGGTCTGAGCTCTGGCCTGGTGCCTTAAGCCTGCCTGCTGTGCATGCATTCCAGCTTGTAGATTCAGCACATGGTATCTAAATCATGCCCACTACATTTTGATTTTAGGTAACATCCTTTTGTCTTTGGCATTTTGGAAACAAGATAGATGGATTTCTAGGAGAATTTAGAGGCCTCGAAGTTCTAACAACAAACTTGCTCCGATAAATTGTCTTTTTTAAGGACCATTGGTAAATGTCTCTTTAACAACGTAAATTGATTATTTTGGTTCAATTTAAAGGAGAATATTTTTGAATAAAACTTTTATGTTTCTTTAAGCCCATCTTCAAGCTGTGTGTATGTGTGAGTGAATGCGAGTTCCCACTTTTAATTCATTATAATCCTACTGGTTTAAATCTAATTAGAAACTAAACAAAAATAGATTCAATTCATAAAAAATGTTTTATACCACTTAGTGTTAACAATTTTAATTGGGTTTATAATATGTATATTATTCAGTTAAATGATAGATTGTTGTTAATTATTAGTAATTGTTATTAATGGTTATAGTTATTCTTGAATATAATTATTAACAATAATTGATAAAATTCAGTCTAATGGTAAATTGTTAGCTGCTATTATTGACAATTATTCGTAATAATTATTAGTGATTATTGTGACTAATAATGATTAATACTAATTATTGATTATTAATAATAATTAATAATGGTTGTAATTGTTGTTATTATGGATAATTATTACTCCAAAGTCCTTAATAGCAAGACAAAATGAATCGGTACAAAACTACAAACAACTTTGGCCTGTCTACTTTTGAGAATCCTCAATCTTTAGATTTGTAAATAGCATAGGCACAGTTAGGCTTAGTATAGGGACAGTTTAGGCATAGTTAACCAGAAGGGACAAGATAGTGAAAGAATAGTAAACTTTAGGTATAGTTCATTGAAGGCAAATGGTTCCAAATGGGCCTAAGAGGTGGCATATGGATCTCAGCTGTTTCATGCATTACTAGGACATTTATTCTAATTATGTAAAAATAACCCTATAACAAATTATAAAAATTTCATGTTTCTCATTGAACGTCAATCAATATGGCTTTCTTCTCTTACAGGTCAACCTAACAAATCTTTGTATGTATGTATGTATGTATGTATGTATGTGTGTATGGATGTGCACACGCATGTGTGTATTGATGTGTGTACTTGTGTTCTAAGTATATTATAATGTTAACAGCTATGATACCAGTAAAAACATTGCCTCTGAGTTGGAACGTGGCCCTTCCTTCTCAAGATGCAAATTTATATTAAACAGCCAAAACATAATTCAATACCAACAAAGGTTATGGGTTATTTATTAAAAATTTAAAATAATGGATCTACACTGCCACATACTGTTTAAGCCTTTTCAACATCTAAAACAGCAATGCAACGAGGTTTTCATTGTATTAAAGTGTTAATAAGTTTTTGGTTATTTGGGAATAAAAACTAAAAGGTATAAAAATTTAAAAATGAAAAAATTGAATTCCAATTAACATCATTGCAGAATTCACAGCTGCCATTTTTTTTAATTTTTTATTTATTTTTGTATGTGTATGAATGTACTGTCTGCATGCAGATTTGTGCACCCGTGTCGTGCAATGCCGCAGAGGTCAGAAGAGGGTGTCAGATTCCCCTGGAACTGGAGTTCTCCTGGAATTGGAGTTACAGACGGTTCTCAGCCGCCATGTGGGTGCTGGGGATCGAACCCGGGTCCTCTGCAAGAGCAGTTGGTGCTCTTAACCTCTAGGCTATCTCTTCAGCCCCCCACAGCTGCCATATTTAAATTTTTTGTGTGCATACAGGCTGAGCCCGCATTTTGCTCAGATGACCAGTGGGTAGCTGGTGTTGTGGGTAACCAGTTGGTTTGGAAAAAGACTCCCTTTGCAGACCACCAACCTGGGAAGCTGGTGTCAAATTCCTGTCCTGTGTTTGGGCAGGTGGAAGGTTTAGGACAAGAGTGGGAAACGTGTTTCATTGTCCCAGGCTAAGGACCCGAGTAGGAAGATGCCTCTCTGGTCAGGCCATAGAAATGACCAACTGTCCTCTATGCAATGAAGCCAGTTCCCCACACTGCCCACAAAGTGGGCACTGTGCATCCCTCTCCCCTTAGCAGGACTGCATTGCACCTGTTTGTGACACAGGAAGCTTCCTAGAATCTCCCACAAAAACAAAAACAAAAAAATCAAGATGGTAATGATGGTAACAACTTCTCATGGGGCATATCTAGCCAGTCTTTATTTGCCTAATGGGCATAAGAACTGTAAAAGAAAATTTTATTAAGAACTAGATATTGTAAAATCTTTAAAACAGGTTTTCATGCCAGGCCTGGAAAAGGCCAAGAGCTTGGAGGAAGATAGTTAAAATGGTAATACATTTGAACTAATTGGGAATGTAAAATATTAATTGTTTTATGCATAATCTGTATTGAATTTCCAACAATAAATTTGGGGTTAAGGTACACAAATAGTCTCTATATTTTTCTATGTTATACTGTATCACTTGTACTACTTTTCCTTTACTTGTAGGAGAATTTAAAGAAATTATTAGGCTTAAGTTCACTTCCCAAATAAGCATACAGTCAATGATAAACTGTTTGGATAAATTTGATGAAAACTTACACCTTGGTTACTGTTTATGAGTATGTGTAAAACAACTTAGGCATCTATAGGTCAAATGATAAAAATATAAAAAACAAAAAGAGGGAGGTGGTATAATATTCCTTCTGCATTCCAAGCCTTTTGATAAATTTTCAATTTTGAGTTCTTGAAACTAACAATGGGAGGAGATTTGTATGTTCTCAGAGGTAAAAACATGAACTTAGATGCCTGAAAACATATAACTTTTGGCTGTGCAGGATGGACTGGGAAATTCCAGCAGAGAGGCTGACCCATCTGAACATGAAAGAAAAAGTAATTTCAGATTGAGTGACTCACAGACACTGAGAATCTCTCTGAATTCTATTTGGGTTAACTTCATAATGTGCCCTAATGAAGTTTACCTTCCAGATGCTGAGAAACCTTCCTACCTCTCCCCTTTTATAGGAAAAAGAGAAACATGATAGTACTGAAGTCATTCCCTGACTGTAGATAATAGTAAAGTCTCTATAAGCTGTGTAATTAAGCAAAATATATTAATACAGGAGAGCTCTGATATCAGCATTGTATTATTCTGCCAAGGAGATGTTAGCTGGGGGATCCGAGCCCCCAAAGTTATAAAGGCATTTTGCCTATAAAAATGGGATATCTGCAAGGAGAAAGGTGGTAAGTCCTTGTTGTCAAAGACCTGGAGTAAGCATGAAAAAATGTTTTGAGACATCTCTTGCTAATGTGCAGTTGGCCTCTGAAATACCAGAGAATGTTACCAAAGGCCACTAATGCAGTAAAGCAAAATATTCACCATTCACCCCAATCGCAGCCCTTACATTCTACCATGCCCCCTCTTCTGCAGATTGTTCCCTAGGCTTAGAAAAGGGGCACAGGTGGATGAGAAGCAAAACACTCTACTTTCTCTGGAGCTGATGTCTTGGTCTCTAGTCAGTTCTGGCTGTTTTCTTTCATGGGCTGCCAGCTTGTCCAGGCATAAACTTTCGATCCTACTAATGAAGCACATGCAATTAGATATTTAGGTATTTAAACAGTATAATATATAGCCTTTCGATCCTACTAATGAAGCACACACAATTAGATATATAGGTATTTAAACAGTACTAATTGTTATGGTAGGTTACTTTGGTATAGACACAGATGTTTGGATGGTATGTTAATTCATGAATTACATTTTCTTCTGTTAAGTATGACAGGGTCTTCGTGTGGTTTATAACATCCCCTAACCATTAGAGGATGAAAGCTTGTGGCATCAGCCGTGGGTTATTCCTCCAAGGAGAGAGCTAATAGCCAATTAGATTTGGGATATACAGACATATGGCTGCCACTGCTGCACAGTATGTCCAGGCAGATGATGTGTAGCTGGTGCTGACGGAGGAGTCTTGATATAAACATGGGAAAGATGTATGGAGACCACACTTGCAAGTATACAGATGGTCTCTGGAATGCCAGAGAGTGTTACCAAAGACCACTAAACCAATAAAGAAAATATAGGTCAACATCACTAATCTTAAGGAAATGCAAATCAAAACCTCTTTAAGATATCATCTTACTCCAATAAGACTGGCTAGGATCAAGAAAACAAAGGATAACAAGTGCTGGAGAAGTTGTGGGGAAAGGGGAACACTCATCCACTACCGGGGGGAATGTAAACTCTTACAGCCGCTATGGAAAGCAGTGTGGAGAACCTTTGGAAGACTTGGAATGAACTTGCCACCCAACCCAGCCATAAAACTCCTAGGCATGTGCCCCAAGACTTACCCCACTGCAGAGATACATGCATGGCCATGCTTATTTCAGCTCTGTTCTCAATAGCAAGGAAGTGGAACCAACCCAAATGCCCCTCAACTGATGAGTGGATAGAGACAATGTGGTAGATCTACACAATGGAGTTTTATGCAGCAGTAAAGAAAGATGACATCATGGGCTTTGCAGGAAAATGGCTGGAGCTAGAAGTCATCACGCTGAGTGAATTAACACAGTCCCAGAAAAACAAAAGATGAATGGTATCCCTCATATGGATGCTAGTGCCAATTACCTACTTGGAAGTATTTCTTTTGCACAGCCCCTTGAGCTTTTGTCCAAGTAGTTGGGAGTGATGCATATTGGAACAACAACAACAACAACAGAAAAGACTGAATCAAAGAACTGACTGAATCAGTAAACTTCTGCTCAAAACAGTCAACTTCCACATGGAGAATATCGAGAAACAGATGAAAAGCATGTTTGGCAGAATACATGAGCTCTGGTGGGGTGGGGGAATAGGGTGAGGAACACAGGTCTAGATTTGATAATCTTGTACAAAATATATATTAAAAAACAAAGAAAGAAAGAAAAAAAAGATTAAAATAAAATAAAATTCATAACCAAAATATTTTCTCAGGAAAGAAAAAGCAATGCAGTTCCACCAGGTTCTAGTGCAAAATTTCATTTCCCAGAATTCCTTGGGCCTGTCACAGCCATGTTAACTTCTTGTTGTGGAAATTTTCATTTCCTTTCCTTCCAGGCCAAGGAACTACATTTCCCAACATGCTTTGGGCCTGCTTCCAAATGAAGAATTTCAGTATATTTCCAGGTCTCTTTTAGATTCAGGTTTTTCCAAAAGATATTCAGAAAAAGTGTACCCTTGAAATTTATTGTGTTCTTTCTCATGATACTTGTTCAGAATCGAGGTAATCATACTGCTCTTTCACATGAATTATTATCTCAAGATAATATTTGATATGGTCATTTAAAATCTTTAACTTTGAATTCCATGTCAAGCATGCTTCTCTAAATCTGATACATGGGTACCCAAAAACATCTTTAAACTAGTTTTGCACAATTGATCAATTAATAAGTCCTAGGCATTTCAAAGTCAATCAATTATTGATCCCAAGCAATTCTAAAATTCATTAATAGAAAAAAGTTCTTAAATAATCTTGGAGCCTTTTATATTTGTTTCCGTTTTTAAAATTTACAGGCCCCAGGATCACGTGGTCTCTAACCTTTTGCCGAGCTAAATAATAAGTCATCTTAATTTATGTCTATCTGAATTTTATACCAGCTTTGTATGAAGAGTTTCAAGCCAGCTTGGTCTAACAATAAATAAAACTAGTATATGTTCTTAACAAATATTTGTCATTTTTAAATTTTTGTTAAAATCTTAATTTGTGTGATTCCTCTATTTACATAGATTTAGTAAAGGCTAACTCTGTAACCAAAATTGATTTTTCCCTAACTCAGGTCTGCCAGTATATATTGAAATGGCTAATAAATTAATTAATTCATAAAGAGTAAATATAAATTTGCACAGGTAGTAGTTCAAAATTTTATTAAGCATGTACTGTCATTGACTGGAGGTAACTCACCAGCGCCCAGTTTTATCTGTAAAACCCATTCTAGAAAATTTATACCTTAAATTATACATCTAAAATTGTAATATTTATAAAGATTAACATTATATATGTGTAAACCTTATTTCTCCAGGATCCAGTCTTAATCAGGTAACTTAAAAATCACAATGTATGTTTAATCAAGATTCCTCCAACTTATTTTTACATGTGTTCAAAATCTATTAATACATTGAATAATGGTAAATTTAATTACTTATGTTGTTTAAAAATTGGTCCTTTGTCACACTTAAATTTATGTAAAATGCAAATTACTTTTAATTCTAATCCATCCTAAATTTCCAGGTAACAATCTTAACATTACTATATATATATATATATATAGATAGATATATAATATAATATAGATATTCCTTTTATAATGCCTATCTGTAACAGTCCCTTTTAACGAAAGATAATTTACTTTAAAAAGGCACTATTTCATCTCTTCAGTAGCGAATGGACATCAGAAATGAGTCCCATATGGGTATGGATGTGGTACTATGGCATTTTGGAAAGAATATATTCACCTAAAACAAGGTAAAATTAATATAATGCACTCCAAAACATAGCTTAACTTCTTCCTTAAATTAAGAAACATAAGATCTCTTGGAGGATATGCTGTTATCAAACATATATAAATATGTAATCAAGCAATACTATAACTGGCTGGGATTTCTCCCAGCAACCAATTACATCAGTAAAAATTATTACAGCTCTCTTTTATCAAGCTAAAAATCAGGTCCAGTAAATCTACCAGGACTAAAAAGGGCCATAAATAATTCCAGTACTAAACTAATAATATTATTTTACTTTTCAAAACTGAAAATTAAAGGCAAATATATGTTACTCTAAAAAGAATTTAACAAGCCTTCATCTGTTCATCTTCTAGAATGTTAAATGAGGTATTTCCTATCTACAGTAAACCCTTCTAACCACTGTGGTATGCCAGCCAAACATCCCCTAGTAAGTGGAATAATGTTATTTGACGGCCTATGCTATTACCATTCCATATTTCATCATAAACTACAAAGAGTTTCCCTGAGAGCCCAAGAATCCAGTTTAAGCGGGAAGACCAGCAGAAGCCTCACAATCCCCCTCTGAAAAGACTGGAGCCAGAGATGAGTCACCAGCCTTCTGCTTGGAAAAGGCTGAGACAACCTAGGTGTTATCTTCAACAAAATTGGTTTACTTTTTTGTCTCTCATCTGCTCTTCTCTGATATCCTGGAAATTGCTGGCTAAAGAAAAAACCTACAGGAGACAATTTGTGACTGAAATTTGTTCCATCAATATAGTTGCATAAACAGATCTCTCCAGCCAGGTTTGGGACTTTGGGGGTTCAAGTCAAGAAAACACCTCATGGCTGGAGAGATGGCCTAGGGGAGGCGGTTAAAAGCGCGACCGCTCTTACAGAGGACCACCCCGGGGTCGATCCCCAGAACCCACATGGCGGCTGAGAACACTCGGAAACTCCAAGTTCCGGAGAACTCCAGTTCCAGGGGATCTGATACTCTTTTCTGACACTCTCTTCTGACCCTCCGCGGCATTGCACGACACGGGTGGCACAACTTGCCATGCAGACAGTACTGTCATACACATACGGAAAATAAATAAAATTAAAAAAAAAAAAAAAGAAAACACACATCTATGTTAAAAGGGGTATCAAGTAATATCAGTACGTTTTTATGTATATAAGAAAAGTGCTATTTTTAGAGACAATGTTATTCACATACTGTATGAATTTGTATGATTTTATGTGTAGGAAAAGCAATGTTATTTTTAGAGACAATGTAATTCATATAACTGTATGTCTTTGTGTGCTTTAGGTGTAAGGACCAGCAAGGTTATTGTATTTTTAGAGACTAGGTACTGTCGGCTGCCCGGTTTTTGTGCACCCGGTCGTGCAATTCAGGTGGAGGTCAGAAGAGGGGTTCCTGATTTCCCCTGGACTGAGTTCTCCTGGAATTGGAGTTTCATTTTTTTTTTTTTTTTTTTATGTGGGTGCTGGGGTTCTAACCCGGGTCCTCTGTAGAGCGGTCAGCGCTCTTAAAACACTAGGGCGCAGCCTGCCAGCCCGACTTTTTACTTTACTAGTCTAAAACCCTGTGTCCTGTAGAAAGTGTCCTAGGGCCGAAACGGTACGTGCTGAGCCGCACGGCAATTAAATATGCTTAATCGAATATAAAACCCGAATGTCCCTCCACCCACCCCCCTTTCCAATTCACCATTTCATTCCCTTTTTCTGAATGCAGTCTTTCTGTTGTTCGTTTACTATGCATCCCTCTCAGAGAAATATTTTATAATCTGGCTGGGTTGTTGGTACGAGGCAATCACATATGAGGGACAAACATTTTGTCGTTGTAACAACGAGTTATAATGAGTCCTAATAAACTTAGACTTCTATGGTGCCACAAAGGTTTCTGATAGAGAGACTTCCTTGCCTTCCAACCCATAGAACAAGAGAAATATGACAATGTTGAGGTCGCTCCCCAACTGTTAAAATTGGAGACAACTAGTGTAGAGGTAATCCTTTATAAAACCGTAAAAATGCTTTCTTTTAATTGACTACTAGACAGGGGAACTGTTGAATGGATTACTCTCTGTTCAGAACCAAAATATAATACTAAAGTCCTAAGAGGCTATGCACTCAGGCAAAATTTATTAATACAGGAGCTCTGACCTCAGCAAGGGATTGTGTCTAACCAGGTGGATGTTGGCCAGGGGATCCAAGGCCCCACAAAAGTAAGGGCTCCTTGCCTCTAAGTAGGGATACCTACAGAGGAGAGCAATAAGAACCCTGCTGCCGAAGACCTGACGTTAACATGGGGAGGGATGTAGTGAGACCACACACGCAAATGTACAGATGGCCTCTGGAATGTTGGAGAGTGTTACCAAAGGCCCACTAAACCAAGAAAGCAATTATAGGTCCGCCTGAGTCAGCAAGACGCCACCGTCAGAACCATCTACACCTCACAGCCTGGAAATACTGTGCAGCATAGAGCGCCATGTGCCTGTATATCCCGAAATCCTAATGGCTATTGGCTCTCCCCTTGGAGAAAAACCCATGGCTGATGCCACAAGCTTACATCCTCTACGGTTAGGAGATGTTATAAGCCACAGTAAGACCCTGTCATATTTAACAGGGGGGAAATTGTAATTCATGGGTTAACACATCATCCAAACAGTTGGTCTATGCTAATAACCTACCATAACGATTAGTTCTGCTTAAATGAACTATAGAATCTAATGCTTCTTCTTCATGTAAGTAGGTTCGAAAGGTTTTTCCTGGAAAAACTGTCAGCCCCATGAAAGGAAACAGCCAGATTTGACAAGAGTCCAAGACAAAAGCTCAGAGAGAGTGGACTGTTGTCCCCAGACCTCTCATCCCCGGTGCCACACTTTTCTAAGCCTGGGAACAACCTGCGGAAAGAGGGGGCGTGGGGTAGCATGTAAGGGCTGCGATTGGGTGAATGGTGAAACTACAGCAATGTAGTGTGGACACTCATTGATCAACTTTGATTGAAAAAACAACCTGTCACCCCCACTGGAGGGTGGGGCTGTAGGTGTTTGGGCACAACAGCCTGCCAGATAGGTTTTGCTGAAGGATGCTTGTACGCCATGGATGAATACTTATAGCTAAAAATGAAAAAAAAAACTGATAGAAAGATGCAGGACATTATGGCAGAATGCATGATGGTGGGACGGGGTGGGGGTGGTGGGAGGGGAGGGAAAGGGAAATAAAGCCATGAACTGAATTGAAAAAATGTATGAAATGCACAAAAAAAGCATCAATAAAAACTAATTAAAAAAAAAAAAGAGACTATGGAACTGACATACCTGATGGTAATGGGAAAAAATGTATTACTTTCACTCTGTCATTTTTAGAATTCCACCACTTGACAGAAAAGTTGCATGTTCAATGGAACTCTTTCTATCCATTTTGGTTGGTTTGCTATGCACTGGCATGAGCTCATGTGTTTAAGTCATAGGTGTGAATACACTTAACAGTCATAGCAACTGGACTCTGGCCTTTGCTGCCTCTGGATTCAGAGGAAGAGCAAAGGATGCCTGCATGCCTTTACTTTTAAAATAGTATGTTATCTTTCAACAAAAGACCTGTAACTTGCAACCTAAGTTCCCCTAGGCCACCAGAAAAATCATTTTTTTAAAACCAATTCCCACCTCAGCAGGTCGGCTTTCTAATTTTTCAAAAGACGCTTTGGGGTTATAGCTCAATTGTCTTTAGCCCAATATCAAGCCATCCCTAAAGATCCCCTGGTACTCAGTTATAGGAACTTTTCTTCAATTTTAATTATAATCAGAATAATGGACTAGCTGGAGGAATGAGACTTTGCCTGGCTAGAGGAAAGAACGGCAAACTCTGCCCTTGCGGGATTCTTGGTGGAGGTCGGTTAGGCAGTCTTCTGCCTCGCCTATCTCTGCAGTTCCAGAACCAGTTGTTCGTTTAATGTATTAAGCAAAGTGTCACACCTCCAGTTTGGTGTATACAGAAACTGGATCTCTACTGCCCCCAATAAAAGCCAAGATTCCCACTGTATACATACTCAGGTTCTGTTGTCCATAGTGAGATCCTTGTTGGGATACACTATTCCGGAGTATCCCCAATAGAGATAGATTAGAATTTTTAAACTGGAGCCGTTATAAATAGTAATAAATGTGGATATGTAGATATTCTTTTAGCAGAAGAACTTAAGAACAGTTACCTAACAGCCAGAGCTCTGACCCCTGCTGTTATTTTGACAGAATTATGAAGCCTGGGACTGTCCTTTGGAATAGCTCAGGAAAGAACTTTATGATCTGGAATATAGTCCGGAGGTTCCCTTGTCCCAATTACTTGCCCCAGACCCCAATTTTGTATGTGTCCTGGCCCATGCGTGGGTTAGTATAAAAGCCTTAAGTTCCAACATTAATATCTGGAGTCTCCCTCCCGGACTCTCTCTGCGAGTCTGTTCATTTTTCACAGGTAACCTCCCATGGTCCCCCTCCCCACGCTGCCAGGAACTAAGCCTGAGACCATCTGACTGCACAGAGATACGACTTGAAGCTGGCTCTTGTAGAATTGCCAGCCTGGCTCAAGAAGAGAAGAACAGCATGTGGATTGAACAGTCACACATGACTAAAGGAATATCAGACAATTAGTAAACTACCATCAAAAAATCACACCATTGCTCACTCCCTAATCAGTCACGCTGTAGAAACCTGCTGTAGCCCTCGAAGGGTTTCTTCCTGCTCCAAACCCTCAGGCAAGAAACCAGACTAGGCCAGGCCATTTCATGGACCTGTTCCCATAATATACCTCAGGAGAAGCTATGAGCCAGTTCGTTTTACTAAAGTTCCAGAGCATGAATGTAAAAGCAATAAATAAAATAAATAAATAAATAATAAATAAATAAAATAAATGTTGCTTCCAAGGGAGAAAACTGCAAGACATCCAAGTTAGTAGGAACTCAGAAGAAGAAAGGACACAACCCCACCCCAAGCAAGGCATATGTGCCCACTTGCAGAGTTTTTCTGCAGGAAACATGACTCTGTTTCCATTGCTATAACACAGTGGTTCTCTGTTCCACTGTGTGCCCAAAAATTTAATGGTATGGTTCCATTTTTCCATCAAAATATTCCACTCTTCTATCATAGTGTTCCATTACCTCATCCCAAGCCTCTATTGTCACATCACAGTAGTCAACTCTCTGATCAAGTATGTCTATTGTACCAACAACGACTCGGCATTGTTAATGAATATGGTCCACTGTCTTATCACGATGTTTCAAAGCCTCATCACCATGGTCTACTATGCTGTCACAGCAGTCTACCCTCCCATTATAATCCTCCATTGTTGCATCAAAATGGTCTCCTCTCCTTTCACAATGCTGTAAATCTTATCACGATGTTCCAATGACATATCATCATGATCCCCGTTTTAACACACTGCTCCATTGTCATATCACGGTTCTCCTTTGCCACATTGAATTGCTCCACTGTTTCATGTCAGTTCTCCATTGTTGGACCAACATTGACCAACAAGCTATCACAAAGATCCATTTTTGCATTAAAATGGTCAATTTTCCAATAACAATGCTCTATTGTTTCATTATAATAGTACATTGTTCTATACAATTCTCCCCTGCCTACCTACCATGCTCCATTGTTGGACCACAGTCATCTACTATGCTACTGAAATACTCACAGGTCTCATCTTAAGCCTCAAGTGTACATCACGGTGTTCCAATATCCCACCATTTCAGCACATGTTTCCCATTTTTTTATCATAAGGATCCACCTTCCTGTCACAATGTTTCAGTGTTAAATCACAAAGGATTACTGTCTTATCACAATGCTCCCCATGTTGTTCCATCATCATCATAATCATAATTTACCTTTCGACATCCCACTCCATTTTCCCATACAATGCTCTTTTCTACTTCATAATGGCCAAGTGTCCTACCAAAGTGCTCCAAATTGCACCACAGTTCTCAGTATATCATTACAACATTTAACTGTTAGATTAAAAAAATCTCCAGGGCTGGAGAAATAGCCTATGGTTTAAGAGCACTAACTACTCTTGAAGAGGACCCTAGGTTCAATCCAGCAAACTCAGATGGTGGCTAAAAAACCGTCCATGGTAGCTCCAATTCCAGGAGAGACTCCAGTTCCAGGGAATCTGAGAACACTCTTCTGACCTCCTGGGCATTGTCACTACAGATTGGTGCACAAATTTGCACGCAGACAGTACATGCATACACATACAAAATAAATGATAAAAAAATTTAAATAAATAATAGAAGAATAAAATAAAAAAATCTCCAATGGCCTATCATCATGCTTCATTCTCTCAACAGAATTCTCTATTGTCCAAACATACTGCTTCATTGTTATGTCAAAATGGACAACTGTTCTATCACAATATTCCTGGTTGCAACCAAAAGGTGCTACAAACCTTCACCTGATCACTGTCCTCAGTCACAACTACTTGCGTAACAAACACAATGGTCACAGAACGTTTCCCAGTATTTCAGTGCTAAAAATCAAAAGCCCCCTGGTCATGTACAAATACGCGCCACATCCGGTAGCAGNAATCATAGTTTCAATTTCTTCCTTTATTATGGGTTTATTTTAGATGTCAATATCTTTCTGGTTAAGTCTTGGTGGATTCCATGATGTCAGGTATCCACTTCTTTTAGGTTTTCAAATTTAGTAGACTATAGGTTTTTGTAGTATTCCCATAGGGTTGTCTGAATCTTTTCACTATCTGTTGTGATGTTTCCCTTTTCATCTCTAATTTGGTTGATCTGGAGTTGTTCTTTGTTTCTTTCAGTCAGTTTGCCTAAAGGTCTGTCTATCTGGTTTATCCTTTCAAAGAACCAGCTCTCGGATTCATTGATTTTTTTTTTTTTTTGTATTATTTTCTTTGTTTGTATTTCATTGATTTCAGCTCTGATTTTTGTTATTTCTTCCTGTCTCCCAGGTTTAGGATTCATTTGTTGCTGCCTCGCAAGTGTTTTTAATTGCAGTGTTAAGTCATTTATTTGTGCTCTTTCTGTTTTCTTAATGTAGGCACTTAGGACTATGAATTTCCCTCTCAGCACTGTTTTTAAGGTGTCCCATAGGTTTTGTTGTGCTCTATCATCCCTACCATTTAGTGCCAGGAATGCTTTTATTTCTTTCTTTATTTCTCCTTTGACCCATTCATCATTCAATACTGTGTTGTTTAGTCTCCATGTGTTCTTGTAGCTAGTAAGGCTTTTTCTGGTGTTGATATTAAGCTTTATTTCACTGTGGTCTGATAAGATGCATGAAATTATTTCAACGTTTTTGTATTTGCTGAGGTTTCTTCTCTATCCCAGTATATAGTCGATATTGTAGAATGTTCCATGAGGTGTTGAGTTTGGGTGGAACATTTGGTAGTTGTGTCTTAGGTCAGTTCAGATGTCTCTCTGTTTATTCTTTGGACAGGTCAAGTCCAATGTGATCAGTGGGGGTATTGAAATATCCCACTGTTAGTGTGCTGGGGTTGATCTGTTCCTTGAAGATCCTTCAGGATTGTTTTTATGAATTTTGGTGGACCAGAGTTTGGTGTATATATATTTATGATTGTGAGATCTTAATTGATTGATCCATTGATAAGGGTGTAGTGACCCTCTTCATGTCTTCTTATTAGTTTTACTTTCAAAACTATTTTGTCTGATATACTTTTTACAATATTCACCATGACTAAAATTAATGTCTAAAATGAATTATTGCACAGCCAGGCGTGGTGGCACACACCTTTAATCCTAGCACTTGGGAGGCAGAGGCAGGCAGATCTTTGTGAGTTCAAGGCCAGCCTGGTCTACACAGTGAGTTCCAGGACAGGGACAGCTGGGGCTACAGGGAAACCCTGTCTCGAAAAGACCAAAAAAAAAAATATTGCACAAGTAAAATTTTGAGATATCAGTTGAAAATCTTTTTTATATTGATTTTTTTAAATGTGTATGGTCCTATTTGGTATAGTTTTTGTTTACTACAACATGTTTGAGAAAGTCAGAGAGTTAGGTTTCTCCATTGTTCTTTGTCTTTTTCAGACAGGGTCTACTTGAAGCCCTAGCTGGCCTGTAACTCACTATGTAGACCAGGCTGGCCTTGAACTCCCTCTGTTTCCTGAGTGCTGGGGGAAAAGTATGGACCACTATGTGTTGCCTATATATGAAAACAGCTTGAATCTATGTTGCTAGTTTAGATGGCAAGTGCCTTTTTAAACTGAACTATCTCACTGGCTCCTAAGATTAGACTCTCTAAAAGATCTAAAGTGATTGGAAATAAAACACTAATTAAATATGTTCATGAATTTTATTATGTCATGGTAAATATGTGAATGAATTATCTTCAGAAAAGAACATTTTTACTAATTTATGAAACCATAAGTTTTTATCTATACTTGAATAATAGCTGAAGGAAATTATATATATNTAAAAGTATATAAAAAAATAAAAAAAGTATTAGGAAAGCCACGGCATAGTGGCGTAGCACACGTTAATCCCAGCTCGGTCTTGAGAAAAACTAGAGGAGATATCAAATATTACTGCGGTTAGATATGCGCAACTATCATCGAGGAGATAAAGATAAGACATTCCCATTTAAAATATGTCCCTTCGGTAGTAAATAATCTATTATGAGTTTTCCCTGAGTCTATGGACCTATCTACCACAGGTTTAGTTCTTTGTAATTGTGTGAGGTCATGGGTTCCCAGCCTGTGTAGTGGAACTTCAATCCCATTGAGAGTAAAAATTATAAAATTTTTCTTATGTATTATTTTAATACCTGAAGAAACTTACTAGTGGTATCATCAGCTATCACAATAAGTACATTATATAATTATACTTTCAGCATACACAACTGCATTTATGGTCTCATGTCTTTTTCTATGTTTTTGAAATTTTTTTTTTTTTTTTTTTTTTTATTTTATTTACATTATTTACATCCCTCCCAGTCTGCCACCAACTACTCTCATGTCCAACTCCCTCTCAATTTATTGTCCTCTTCTTTGAATATATATAATATATATATATATATATATATATATAATATATAAACATTTAATATATATATATACATTTTTAACATTTATATATATTATATAGACACTATGATAATACAGATCTTTGTGAGTTCAAGGCCAGCCTGGTCTACATAGTGAGTTCCAGGATAGCCAGAGCTACAGGGAAACCCTGTGTCAAAAAGACTAAAACAACAACAACGACAACAACAACAACAACAAAAAACAAAAACAAAAAAAAAAACCAACTTAAAAGAGATTCTAAAGTTGATAAAATTAAGAAGAGAGTAGATGGGGTTGGGGATATAACTCAGTTGGGAGAGTGCTTGCCTGGTATCCACAAAGCCATGGACTTGACTCCCAGCACAACATAAAGCTGCACTCGAGAGCTGGAGGCAGGATTAGATCAGAGTCATCTTCAGCCACACAGAGTTCGAGACTAGCATGAGTTATAGGGAGACCTTGTCTCAAACGAGAAAGAAGAGAAAAAGAGGAAAAAAAGTGGAGAAGCTTGCCACCACATAGGAAAAGATACTCAAGGGAGGCGTTGTATCCAGAACACATGAATAAGTCCTGGAAAAGAGGAAAAAGACTGGTGGCGCAGCTCTGTAATTGTAACTACTCCAGAGGCTGGGGCAGGGTGATTGCAAGTTCAGGGACTGTCATGACACAGGTTGAGTTCAAGGCCACAGGGCAGAGAATAGAGCTCAACAACACAGTACTTGCCTAGCATTCATGAGGCCCTGGGTTCTATCCCCAGAAGAAGGAGAGAGAGAGAGAGAGACCAAATGAGCACTTTAATACTCAAATTAATCTCATGTATATGAAGAAAAGGGGAATGTAAATGAAGGGTATAAAAAATACCACTAAATGCCTTCCAGAATGAAAGACAAAATACAATTCCAAGTGTTGGAAAGAATATGGAGCAATGAGAACTGGCAGGAATGTAAGGAGACCCAACTTTGGAGAATCTTCTTCTTCTTCTTCTTCTTCTTCTTCTTCTTCTTCTTCTTCTTCTTCTTCTTCTTCTACTACTACTTGGTCTTTTTGAGACAAGGTCTCCCTGTGGCCCCAGCTGGCCTGGAACTCAGAGATCCACCTGCCTTTGCCTCCCAAGTGCTGGCATTAAAGGCGTGCGTCACCACGCCCATCTTAGTATTAGCTATTAAGGTTACCAGACACACATACTTGTAACTCAACAAGTCTGCATATATATATAT
>VZQC01003206.1:6431037-6442785 GCA_009823505.1 Rhizomys pruinosus
CAAAGATCCGCCTGCCTCTGCCTCCCAAGTGCTAGGATTAAAGGCGTGTGCCACCATGCCCCGCAGTTTTGTCTTTTCTTAAAGATATCAACTCAAATACCTTTATACAACTCAAGATAGTCTTTCAAATTTTTTAATTAATTTTAAATGAAATAAAGTTCCCAAACTTTACTTGCTTCAAAATATTCAGGCAGGGGCTACAGAGACGGCCCAGTGGTTAAGAGCTCCGGCTGCTCTTACAGAAAAGCCTGGGTTCAATTCCCAACACACACATGGCAGCTAACAACTGCCCACAACTCCAGTTCCAGGAGATCTGACACTCTCTACTGTCCTCCACAGATACTGCACAATGCAGGTGTACTCACATACATGCAGGCAATACACTCATAAACATAAAACAAAAATAATTTTTTTTTTCAGAAGATATGGTTTAAAGCAAACACATTTGTCTGGAGCTTACAAGCCATTTAAACTGGTTACTACATAGGGATTCATCGTGTAATTTTTTGGGGGGGTCTTTTTGATACAGGGTCTCCCTATAGCCCCAGCTGGCCTGGAACTTACTCTGCAGACCAGGCTAGCCTTGAGCTCACAAAGATCCACCTGCCTCTGCCTCCTGAGTGCTGAGATTAAAGGCTTGCACCACCATGCCCAGCTTAAAGATGGTTCTTAGCGGCCATAAGGGTGCTGGGAATCGAACCCTGGTCCTCTGCAAGAGCAGTCAGTGCTCAACCCCTGAGCCACATCTCCAGCCCCTGTAACTAAGTTTTAACTAATTTAAGCTTTTTTGTGGTGAAATGTCTCAAAAAAAAAAAAATCACACACAGCAAGGGATAACAGCTCAGTGGTGAAGCAAATTTGCCAAGTCTGTATGAGATTCTGGGATCAATCTCCAGTACACCACAACCTCCCATGACACACACATACCAAATTACTCACACGCCTACAGCATAATATAAGGGCTGAATAAACCAGACTTGGCAAAGTATTAATGTGCCCTTATTCTGACATGGATAAAATTTAAGCTAGCCAAGACTTAAGAGTACATTTTGAACCCTGTATCTGGTGGACTATTATATGTTCAGAAAAGCACTTCAAAGCCTCAAACAAAAATCTTTTCTTTTTTTTGTTTTTTGCTTTGAGTATTTTTGAGACAGGGTCTCCCTTTAGTTCCAGCTGGCCTGGAGCTTGCTCTGTAGACCAGGATGGCCTTGAACTCACAGAGACCTGCCTGCCTCTGCCTCCCGAGCACTGGGATTAAAGGCATGTGCCACCACATCCAGCACTAAAGACAGTTCTTAGCCACCACATGGATGCTGGGAATTGAACCCAAGTCCTCTGCAAGAGCAGTTAATCCTCTTAACCACTGAGCCATTTCTCCAGCCCCACAAAAATCTTTTTTAAGGAAAATATAACCACTTTTCTTCCAAGCCAATTTCCATTTGTGGCAATTCATGACTTAGATCAACATTTTGACACAGTCACACACTAAAGACTAAATCAATGGTCTATAACGTTTTCAAAAAACTTTCTACAAGTTTTTGTCTCTTGTCCTGTAAAACTATCAAGAACCTAGCTGAGTGCAAAGTTCAGGACTGAGATAAGAAGAATCCTTAGTAAGATTTCCACCTTAAATGGACACCACCGGCAGAGACCTATTCTAGTTTCCTACTACAGCAGAGACCTATTCTAGTTTCCTACTACAGCAGAGACCTATTCTAGTTTCATACTGTGCAAACATATAAGCAAAGATGGGGCACCAGAAGTGTGGAAGTTTCAAATTTCTCTATGCCAGTTCTAAACTGCTACCAGGATTGAATGTCCCCGACAGCATCCACACAGGACTCCATATGACTCATGGTGAGGTTAGCGCTGACCCTGGAGCTAAGTCACTAAGAGTCTGTTCAAATTCTGTCAAAAACCAGGTACGTATATGACTTGAGGCAGTTATGACATTTTTTTTTTTTTTTTTTGGTCTTTTCGAGACAGGGTCTCCCTGTAGCCCCAACTGGCCTGGAACTCACTCTGTAGACCAGGCTGGCCTTGAACTCACAAAGATCCGCCTGCCTCTGCCTCCCGAGTGCTAGGATTAAAGGCATGCGCCACCACGCCTGGAAAGTTATGACTTTTTAAAAATTATTTTATTGTTTTTATTTTATGTGTATGAGTATATTATTGCCTGCATGTGTGTAAGTGCACCTGTGTCTTGCAATGCCACTGGAGGTCAGAAAAGGGGGTCGGATTCCCTGGAATTAGAGTTACAGAAGGTTTCTTGCAATCACATGGATACTGGGAATCAAACCCGGGTCCTCTGCAAGAGCAGTCATCACTTAGCCATCTCTCCAACCCTGAGGCAAGTTATGACTTTTCATCCTAGGACTCTTTCTAAAAAATTAAGAAAGTAAGCAAGGTGAACATGGCTCCTTCTAGCTCTGATGCTTGATAAAGATCCAAACTTGACCTATATGAATTTTAAAAGCCTTTAGTTTTAGGGGCTTTTTGTTTGTGTGTTTGTTGGTTGGTTTGTTTTGTTTTTTGTTTTGTCTTTTTGAGACAAGGTCTCCCTGTAGCCCCAGCTGTACTGGAACTCGTTATAGATCAGGCTGCCCTTGAACTCAGAGATGCAACTGCCTCTGCCTCTGGAGTGCTGGGATGAAAGGCGTGCTCCACCACACCCAAACCCAGACTTAGTTTCAGGGGTTTTGTTTTTGTTTTTGTTTTTTGTCTTTTTGAGACAGGGTCTCCCTGTAGCTCCAGCTGGTCTGGAACTCACTCTGTAGACCAGGCTGGCCTTGAACTCAGAGAGAACCGCCTGCCTCTACCTCCTAAGTGCTAGGATTAAAGGCGTGCAACACCACATCCGGCTTCAGTTTTTTCCCTTAAAAAATGTGCCACTAATAGTGCCAGTTGTCAAGCCAACCAGAGCATCAGAAAATCTCAGATTCACAACCCTAGCTTGTCATCTGAGTTCACTCTGGATGCTACAAGTCAATATTAGTAAGTCCAAGTTGCTCCCACAGAGCTAGCTAAAGCTGACTGTTTAGATGGGCTGGTTAACTAAGGGACAGCAATGCAAACGACAGTGTTCATTTGTATAGGAGCTTCCCTGAACAGTTCAACTTTTCTTACCTGTAAGACATTTTCTTTACCATAAAGACATTTAAGTACAGTCATGTCAACTGAACACTTCCCTTCCTGAGAAATGTATGCATAGGTGACTTCACATTGACTTCAACATCAAAGTCTACATAACAAACCTAGACATTACACCTTACTGTAGCCCTAAGCTCTACAATACAGCCCATTGCCCCAGATCACAAACCTGAATAGCACATTACTACTAGAAGACTACAGGCATCTGTGACACAATGGATAAGTCTCTACACAAAGACATGGTACTGTAAAGAATACTAGGCAACAGGACATTTTCATCTTTCATATCTTACAGGGCCCACTGTCATACATACTGGTCATTATTAACCAAAAGAGCATCACAAGGCACTTAATGCCACTGCCACTTCCAAAAATTTACACATTCAACAACTCATATTACAGGAGCATAAAGCATGTAAAATTATGTCTTACCTTCAGTCCATTCTGTGGGTTCATGAGAAAATTTCTTCCTATGTCATCAAACATAATGGTGTTTTTTTTGCTGTAAAACTCGGAAAACTTTCCCCATATAACACCAAGAGGCTTTACATCTATCAGCCCTCTCCGTGGAGTATGTACTGTGATCATGGCGGCACTGTCCAGCATGAAGGTGATCTTGTAATTCGAATTCGTGCTCACTCCGAGCTCTTTCATTTTAGCTTCAATCCACTTCATATTTGTTGCAGACCAAATAACAATGTCATAATCCTCATATGCAGATGTTAGAAATTCATGAAGATATGGTCTCATTAATTCTACCCCAGTCTCTGCACAAGACCTANTGTAAGAAGAGCTAGCATGGAACCGCATCCTGCTTCTTGTAAGAAGAGCTAGCATGGAACCGCATCCTGCTCAGAGACCAGCTCCTGCAGGTCACAGACTGCAGGGATGAGCAGGGAGCCCAGCAGAGGCTCCTACGCACAATAGGAAGCAGAGGGCTCTCAGCTGTGGCAGACAGAACGGACTTTTCATCTAGTCATACAGGTCCCTTGGACTGCTGGGGGCTGCGGTGGATAGCTGAAAGAGCCCAGGTAGGATCAGTTAGTGCCTGGTAGTGATGTGGTGCAGTAGAGACAGAGCCCACAAGAAGCAGGAACAGCAGGGAGAAAGCACAGGCCTCAGGCAGGTGACCAAGCCTGCTGTGTACCCCTAGTTCCCACTCCCCCTCCCCAGCATCATTCTAGAAGGACAGCCTAAATGTGTCCTCCTGGGGCCACCTGTACGACTGGCAGAGCACCCATCAGCCAACACCTTCTTCACTGAAAACTCAGGAAACACCTGTACAGCCCACCTAACTGCTTTCAGGAATGACCCTTGTGCTGGATCGCTTTACTGTCAACTTGACACACCTGGATTGAGGGAGCCTCAATTGGGGAATTGGCTCCATTGGATTGGCCTGAGGCCACATCTGTGGAGTATGTCTTGATTGTTGAGCAGTGAGGGAGGGCCCAGCCCACAATGAGTGGTGCCACCCTGGGCAGGTTGTTGTGTACTGTATAAGAAGGCGGGCTGGGCATGAGCCGGAGGAGCAAGCCAGTGAACAGCATTCCTCCATGGCTTGTGCTTCAGCTCCTGCCTCCAGGTTCCTGCCCTGAGTTCCTGCCTTGGGCTCCCTGAGTGATGAACTGTGACCCAGGAGATGTAAGCTGAATAAACCATTTCCTCCCCAAGTTGGTGTTGGTCAGAGTGTTTTGTCANCTCACTGTGTAGGCCAGGCTGGCCTTGAACTTACAAAGATCCACCTGCCTCTGCCTCCCAATGCTAGGATTAAAGGCATGTGCCACCACGCCCTGCTTTAAGAGATATTATCTTTAAGAAAAACAAAAGCCATGTAGGCCATTAAAGAGAGGGACTGGAATATAAATGCCTCTAGAAATACTAGCTGTGGTCATTTTTAATATTCCAAAATTTATTTCTCTACCGTTCTCTATGGAACAGAAGCTTCCAGCTCAGTGTGAACTTCCCTTCAGAATCCCAGTCTGAGAGAATATGAATTCATGGTTTCTATTGAATGTCTTATGGATCTTAATTCTGAAGCTATAAAACAAAGCTATAAAGATACCTTACGAAAATCGCTGGACTCTTTCTTTCATCTTAAAAGAAGAAATAACCAGATTGTTGAGGTAATGAAAAATCAATGCTGAGTGGGTTTGGAAAGCTCCATTGAAACTGAAGTTTTCCAGGAGCAAAATATACAAAAATGGAGAGTGTTCTGTTCCTAACATGGCAAAATATGTCTAATCATCAATTTTTAAAACAAAAACAAGTTTTTTATATCTGGTTCAGTAGATACAAAAAGGTTCCCGTTAGCTGGGCGTGGTGGCACATGCCTTTAATCCTAGCACTTGGGAGGCAGAGGCAGGACGATCTTTGTGAGTTCAAGGCCAGCCTGGTCTACACAGTGAGTTCCAGGCCAGCTGGGGCTATAGGGAGACCCTGTCTCAAAAAAGAAAAAAAAAAAAAGGTTCCCCTTTAAAGATCCCCAAAGGCTCCTTCCAGATTCCTTCTATGCTTATGCAAATAGCTGCCCTTGAGGGCTGTGCCACTTTCACCATTTTTGTCTTGGAGCTAGGACTTCATGCCAGGTGCTGTCACCTGTGGGGCTGGACTCCTTGACACTGAGCCCCAAATCCTGAAAGTGGGGTACCAAGCCTGCATTTCTCAGTCACCAAAACTGCTCTGAAGCACTGAACACTCTAAGGGGGTTGCAGAGCAGCTGGGGACAGAAAGGTGGCCATGACTATAGCAGAGAGGGACTGAGGACAAGGCACCCATAGCAGGAAGTACTGGGAGAAGAATGTGGAGAAACAGGAAGAGTGACCACAGGGCGAAGCAACACCTGCAGGTCAGGGAAGGCAGAGCAGCAGGTGGGGGCAGGAGGGGGCCAGGCAGGGACAGCTTGCAGACCATCACCCAAGCCCAAGCGACACCTACAGGTCAGGGAAGGCAGAGCAGCAGGTGGGGGCAGGTGGGGGCAGGTGGGGGCCAGGCAGGGACAGCTTGCAGACCATCACCCAAGCCCAAGCGANTATATATATATATATATATATGCATATTTTAAAGTAGTATAAAATTAAAGGGAACAACAACAAAAGACTTGTTCAAAGAACAGACCAGAACAGAAAACTTCTACATTGAAATAGTTTAAAAAAAGACTAAGAAAAAGATGCCAGATAGACCTTAACATGTATGGCAGAATGCATGTGTTCTGGTTGGGGAGGGGCACGGATGGGGAAATGAGTCTAAATTTGATTGGGATGAAATTCCCAAAAAAGTATGAAATTCACAAAAGCTCAATAAAAAGGTCAACAAAAAGAAAACCAAACAACATGTGGAAAGCCAAATAAATAAATAAACAAGGGTATTCACTCCCATTCCATAGCATCACTTTATGAAAATGGATGATAAAATTTATGGAAGTCATTTGTTCTAAAATTGCTTTTATACTAGGTATTCAACAAGGCTTCATTTTTTGTAAAAAGGAAACCCTTGCTAACTAATATGTTTTATCCTATGAAGATATTTTAATTCAATGTGTTTAAGTGAGATCCTGCATATATTAGTGATAGCTATGTTACTGGAAATTGTCTTGGTGAGTCAACTGGATTATTTTCAGATACAAAGATTTACATGTATAATAATTCTGGTTTAAAATATTGTTTTAATACATATGAGTTGGAGTAAATTCATTTTACTTGAAAAAATAATTTACAACGGTATTTATTTCCATTTATTCTAGAACTATTAATCAGGGAGTCCTGAAATTCACTAAAGATTCCTTTAAATTTTTTTTATTAATTTTATTTATTTCCGTATGTGTGAATGTACTGTCTGCATGCAAGTTTGTGCACCTGTGTCGTGCAATGCCGCGGAGTTCTCCTGGAATTGGAGTTTCAGATGGTTCTCGGCCGCCATGTGGGTGCTGGGGATCAAACCAGGTCCTCTGTAAGAGTGGTCGTGGCTCTTAACCACTAGGCCATCTCTCCAGCCCTAAAGATTCCTTTAGAATATACATTATCAGGTAATCAAGTTTAATTATACTATGAGTCTAAAATAAATGAATTTTGAAGTCAAATAAAATATTTCAGAGACCTGTTAAATATGAGAATATACAGAAATAGTCATCACTGTAGACTTTAATTAGAGAGTTCTATGGGGCACAGACAGTTATTAATATAGTGGTCCTCTCCCAGATACTATTCCATGTACCAGATGTGAAATAATTCATCATGTTCCTGCTCTTATAATATTCAGTATTATGTCCACTTTACAGATGATGCTAATGATGCACCACAATAAGAAATAACATTCCCAAGTTCATTGAACCAGAATGTGTTCATCAGGTTTGACATCTAGAATTCTGACGTGTTCTTTGGTCCTTTTCTCCCTGATTTATTAAACTGCTTCTCTCTTCTGTAACTTTATGGATATACAACAAGGAGACTGAAACAAACTGACAGAGGCCCTTTAAATTTCAAACTACTGATTATAAACCCAGTGAGTTCCTAAAAGAGAGTAGGCAATCAATCAAATCTTCATATTAGGAAGTCATGAATTGTAAATTGAAATCATTGAATGTTCATGCGATTGTTGTTTTGAAGAATCATGAGAACTTGGGCAAAACATTGTTTGAAATCTTCTTGGGCAATTTGTAGCAAATTATTTACTCTTTACATATTCCTTTAGAAGCAACAGAGAGTAAATATCCATGTTTAAAGAGATGAGTGCTTTATGCTACTTAGAAAAAGTAAGTGTTAGCCGGGTGTGGTGGCACATGCCTTTAGTCCTAGCACTTGGGAGGCAGAGACAGGTGGATCTTTGTGAGTTCAAGGCCAGCCTGGTCTACAGAGTGAGTTCCAGGATAGCTGGGACTACAGTGAGATCCTGTCTCAAAAAGACAAAAAAAAAGTAAGTGTTGTACTTAATCTTGCAGAGCTTAGAGAGCAGAAAAGAACCAGAATGTGGGAGAGCAGAGCATGGGACAGCTTACCAAGTAGTGGTTTGAATGAGAAAGTCCCCATAGGCTTCAAGTACTCAGACACTTTGTCCCCTGTTGGTAGAGCTGTTTGGGGGGTTCTTAGAAAGTGTGGCCATGCTGGAGGAATTATGTCCCTGGGGGCAGGCCTAGAGAATTAAAAAACCTTGCCAGTCTCCAGTTTTGCTCTCTGCTTCCTGTGCCTATTTGGAGATGTGAACCTAGGCTTTCTGCTCCAGCTCCTGCCACCATGCTTCCTCACCATGATGGACTGTAATTCCCTGGATTTGTCAATTGTAAGCTCAAATAAACTCTTCCTTTTATTAAATAAATAAATAAATAAATAAATAAATAAAATTAAAAAAATATTTAAAAAAAGAATACATGTCCAGAAAACCAGCCCTTCAGAAAATACTTGAAGCAATTCAAAGAGTAGAAGAAAGGAATGACTACACAAGCAGCAAGAGAAAGTAATTAATGAAGTTGTGACTGTGGAAATACAAACCTAGACCAAAAATGCAAACAGAAACTAAATCGATGGGAAGAAATATACATCTCTTAATAATAATTTTAAATATTAATGGTCTGAACTCCCCAATCAAGAGACACAGACTGGTAGAATGGATTAAGAAACTAAATCCATCTTTTTGTTATCTAGAAGACACCCATCTCACCTTCAAGGACAGGCACTATCTTAAAGTGAAAGGGTAGAGAAAAACATATTCTAAGTAAATGGTACTAAGAAGCAATCAGGAATTGCTAGTCTAATATCAGACAAAATAAACTTCAAACTAGAACTAATCAGAAGAGATGAAGAGGGTTACTATATTCTTATCAAAGGAAAAATTAAGCATTTAGATTTCACAATCATGAATATATAGGCACTAAACTTTGGTACACCAAACTTCATAAACACAATTCTACAAGACTTTAAGGCACAGATTAATCCCAACACATTAATATTAGAGGACTTCAATGCCCCACTGTGCCCATTAGACAGGTCAATCGGACAAAGAATAAATAGCAACATCTGAACTAAACAATATGATACACTGAATGAACCTAACAAACATCTACTGAATATTCCACCCAAGCACAAAAGAATATAGTTTCTATTCAGCACCCCATGGAATCAACCACATACTGGGACACAGAACAAACCTCAACAAATACAAAAAATTTAAATAATTCCATGCATTCTATCAAACCACAATACAATAAAGCTTAATATCAACACCAGAAGAAACCTTATGATCTACATGAACTCATTGAGACTAAACAACACACTCTTGAATAATGAATTGGTCAAAGGAGAAAGAAAGAAAGAAAAGTATTACCAGAATCAAACAAAAAGGACAAAACAACACAACAAAACCCATAGGACGCTTTTAAAAGCAGTCCTAAATGGGAAATTTATAGCTCTAACTGGCTACATTAAAAAACAAACAAACAGAAAGAGCCTTATCTCCTCTCCTTTTCAATATAGTGCTTGAAATGCTTGCTAGAGCAATAAGACAAGAAAAGGAAATTAAAGGAGTACTAATTGGAAAAGAGGAGGTAAAACTATTTCATTTTGCAGATGACATGACAGTATACCTAAGGGATGCAAAATATCCATCATAAAATTCCTGGAAATGGGGGCTGGAGAGATGGCCTAGCTGTTAAGAACACCAACCACTCTTACAGAGGACCCAGGTTCGATCCCCAGCACCCACATGGCGGCCGAGAACCGTCTGAAACGCCAATTGAAGGCATGTGCCACCATGCCCAGTGGAGGTTAATTTTTAAAAGAGTGAAAGTTAGGGGTTTAATTTTATTCTTCTATAAGTGGTGATCCAGTTTTACCAGCACCATTTTCTGAAGATACTGTCTTTCCTCCATTGAGTCTTCTTGGTCCCTTTGTCAAATATGAAGTAGCTGAAATTGCTTGTATTCAAGTTTGGATCTTCAATTTTGTTCCATTGATCTATGGGTCTGTTTTTGTGCCAGTACCATGCTGTTTTTATGACTATAGCCCTGTAGTATAGTTTGAAGTCTGGTATACTAATCTCCCCCTGCATTACTCTTTTTGCTCAAGATTGCTTTAGCTATTTGGAGTCTTTTGTTTTTCCATATGAATTTTAGGATTTTTTTCTAAGTCTGTGAAGAAAGTCTTGGGAATTTTGATTGGGATTGCATTGAATCTATATATTACTTTGGGTAGGATGGTCATTTTTACTATATTAATTTTTTTCAATCCATGAGCATGGGGGGAGGATCTTTCCATCTTCTGGTCTTCAATCTCTTTCAAGAATTTAAAATTTTCATTGTAATTGGGTGTGGTGGTGCATGCCTGTAATCCCAGCACTTGGGAGGCAGAGGCAGGCAGATCTTTGTGAGTTCAAGGCCAGCCTGGTCTACACAGTGAGTTCCAGGACAGCTGGGGCTACAGGGAGACCCTGTCTCGAAAAGACAAAAAACAAAAAATTCACCTCCAAGTGTATCAAAGACCTCAATGTGAAATCTGAAACTCTGAAAATGATAGATGAAAACATTGGCAGTAGCCTACAAGATATGGGTGTAGAAAAAGACTTTCTAAATCAGTAGTTGTGCAGGAAATAAGGTCAACAGTTGACAAATGGGACCTTATTAAACTCAAGAGCTCCTGTACAGTGAAAGAAATAATCAAAGAAGTGAATAGAAAACACACAGAGTGGGAAAAATTCTTCACCAGTGACACATCTGACANACATACAGAAATAAATAAAATTAATAATAAAAAAAAAAATTCTAGCACTTGGGAGGCAGAGGCAGGCGGATCTTCATGAGTTGAAGGTCAGCCTGGTCTACATAGCGAGTTCCAGGACAGCTGGACTACAGGGAGACCCTGTTTTGAGACCGAAAAAAAAAAAAAAGACCCTGACAAAAAAGATGATTTTTTAGGAGTATAATTATAATGATTGACAAGGGATTTTTTTTTAGGAAGGGTCTCTGTATAGCCCCAGCAGATCTGAACTTGCTATGTGGACCAGGATGGCCTCCATCTCCATTTCACAGAGATCTGCCTTCCTCCGCCTCTCAGACAAGTGCTAGGATTAAAGACATGCTGCCACCATGTCAAGCCCCTGACCATGGAATTTAAGCTAAGCCAGATAGGAAATGAAGAAACTTGAGGGACTTTGTGAAAGAGGCCAGGGTGGGAATTCTAGTGCAATTGTAGTGTAGAGAGAAAAGCCGGAAAGAGAATAGAAGGTAGACTGCGCTTGATGAGACTCATTCCTAGGAACCTAGGAATGTGTTAATCAAGCTTGCCCTTTCTGTGACAAACTATCCAAGATATTTTTTTTTTTTAATTTTATTTATTTCTGTATGTGTATCAATGTACTGTCTGCATGCAGGTCCGTGCACCCGTGTCGTGTAATGCCTCGGAGGTCAGAAGAGGGTGCCGGACTCCCCTGGAACTGGAGTTCTCCCGGAATTGGAGTTTCAGACGGTTCTCGGCTGCCACGTGGGTGCTGGGGATCGAACCCGGGACCTCTGTAAGAGCGGTCGGCGCTCCTAACCGCTAGGCCATCTCTCCAGCCCCCTATCCAAGATAATTTTAGTGACCCAATTAATTTATTTAGGATTGCTTACAAGTT
>VZQC01003206.1:6449868-6525026 GCA_009823505.1 Rhizomys pruinosus
TAGTCCCTTGAGACAGGGTCTCTCAGTGAACCAGGAGCTCATCACTTCAGCTAAACTGGCTGTCCAGTGAGCTCCTGGGACCCCTGTCTCCATCCCTCAGTGCTGTCATTACAGGCATGGACAGCATCTCTAGCTTTTATGTTGGTGCTGGGACTTTGAACTCAGGTCCTCATACATGAATAACAAGTACTGCTTCCTACTGAGTCATCTCCCCCACTCTCTTAAGTGAGAAAGCTTAAAAATCAGCAAAACACTTTATAATCATCTTGCTCTTAAGCCTCACCACGGAATTTGACTTCATGCCGTGCCTTTGATGTACAGCTTCTCTGCTCAAATCCATCAATCACCAGAATATCCATGCAGCATTTAAAAGGTTGTTAAGCAGACTCAGCCTAACCTTAAAAGTACTTTGACATTGTAGAAATGAAATTTGACCTAATAGCTCCATCTCCAGAAGTCATCCGAGCAATATCTTGCTCACTCAGTCGACCCCATTTCGTCACAGGCCCTGCCATTTTCTGGCCCATGTTTTATTGTGATCCTCGGTCCTAATTTTGGTTTCCTCTCATTGACTATTCATTTAACATTTCCACTCTTCAGAGGCACAGATTGGCTTCTTTGCTCCATGATCCCCTAAAGAAACCAAGTAGTGGACCTACTCCCTGTCCAGTTTCACAGGGGGACGGGAGAATCACACTGGTCAACTGTGTTGGAAGTTAGATTGTAACGAGGTTCTTTCAGCATGCACAGCCCATGAGCCTCCCTACCTGGAGTTCCTGGAGTGAGCTGAACTGCTTGTAAGGTGACGAGGCAAGAATTAAATGTTCTGAGCATAGTCCAAGTAAGGGGTTCATTATCAGTGATCAGCTAACATGAAACCTGCATGCCAAGATGGGAAAAGCCTGAATGGGCACAAGAAGACAAGGCCAAGGGTGACCACAGGGCATTACAAGGTCAAGGCACTTGGTAGAAGAGAACCCTGACAATTGAAAAGAAGAAGGCTATGAGTTAGAGACAGAAGTGGTTCTGGGTCTCAGTTTGTAATGCTGAACATCTGCCAGTCTGTCCTAGACCTGGCTTAGCCCTTTAAGATGGCCGATATTGTCATCGCTCAGAAGCAAGCTTATTTTTACTGACCACTGACTGTCTGCATTTCTCTTTTCTTTTTTTAAATTTTATTTATTTTTGTATGTGTATGAATGTACTGTCTGCATGTAGGTTTGTGTGCCCGTGTCGTGCAATGCCGCAGAGGTCAGAAGAGGGTGTCAGATTCTCCTGGAACTGGAGTTCTCCTGGAACTGGAGTTACAGATGGTTCTCAGCCGCCATGTGGGTGCTGGGAATTGAACCTGGGTCCTCTGCAAGAGCAGTCAATGCTCTTAACTGCTAGGCCATCTCTCCAGTCCTGCATTTCTCTTTTCTAAAGCTGTTCTATCAGCATCAGTATGATATACTTAATGTGAACACACAATTAGGAATTTTTAAAATTTTTCCTTTGCTGTTTAGAGATGTTAGTCCCTTCTCTTCCAATTTTGCAAAGGTATTTCCACTAAATTCTTATCAAGATGTAGTCAGCACAGTGGTATTGTCTGCGTGGTTGGCTCTGTGAAACCCAATTATCTCTTTGAGAAGAAACAGAAATAGCTGGCTTTATTTTAGGATTTTTGTTTTGTTATTTGGATCCTTGGTTTTATTTTTCACTTCTTTACTCACATACAAAGGAACCTTCAGGGGCTGATGTGATTTTGGAAATGAAGTCTAAAACAAAAATAACAATATAAAATTTTTCTCTTAGCCGGGCATGGTGGCACACGCCTTTAATCCTAGCACTCGGGAGGCAGAGGCAGGAAGATCTTTGTGAGTTCAAGACCAGCCTGGTCTACAGAGAGAGTTCCAGGATAACTGGGGCTACAGGGAGACCCTGTCTCAAAAAGACCAAAACCAAAAAATTCTCTTAAAGTATAAATATAAACTAAAGCAAGTGACCCTTCTAGCTGCCCATGATTGCAAAGGAAGTACAGCTCTGAAGTCATGTGAGAGGTTAATGTCTGGATTTAGAATTAGGAATCATGTATATGGAACTTACAGCAATGGGGTGATAGCACACACAAGACATAGACAAACACCAACCAGAGAAAAACCCAGCAAAGAACTGGGGAAATGGGCAAGAAGCCCAACCTTAGACAAGGAATTACTGGCAGCTGATACTGCTGGATGAGGAAGAGTTTATCTTCTTTAAGGGAGTGACTTAGACAGGCTGACAGGACTCCAGTGGATGAGCTCACACCAAGGGATATCCAGGGATACAAACTTGACTCAATAGACCTTAACATATATAACATAACCCCATGGGGGTATGAAGGGGTGCAGATAGGGAAGGGGTCTAAATATGATTAGGATGTATTGTATGAAATGCACAAATATTCAATAAAAATATATATTGAAAAATGAAACTGCACTTGAAAAAGTAAATTTTTTTTTTTTTTTTTGTATTTTTGAGACAGGGTCTCCCTTTAGTCCCAGCTGGCCTAGAGCTCACTCTGTAGACCAGGCTGGCCTTGAACTCACAGAGATCCGCCTGCCTCTGCATCTCAAGTGCTGGGATTAAAGGCGTGTACTACCATGCCCGGCTCAAAGTGATTTTAACTATGTAAGTGTTGTGTCTACTTATGCACAGGTTGGACTGATTCAATCCCCAGATCCCACAAGGTGGCAGGAGAGACCGACTCCCTGGAGTTGTCTGTCCTTTGACCTCTGCATGGGTTCTATGGCATGCAAGTACTTATCCAGTACATGCTTTCACACACACACACGTGTAATAAATAAATGAATTTGGGGCCAGTATGATGGCTTAGCAGCTAAGGTATCACCTGATAACCTGAGTTCAATCTCTGGAACTCACATGGTAGGAGACAGCCAAGTCCCACAAGTTGTTCTCTTGAGGTCCCTATGCATGGCGTGGCATGCATGAAGACCCCCTGCCCACTAAACAGAATGTTAAAAAAAATAAAAGTAACATGGTGGCACATGCCTATAGTCCTGGCACTGGGGAAACTGAAACTGAAGACTTAAGAGGCAGCATAGCAAGACAATGTCTTGAACCATCCTACAGGGAGAAAAAAAAACCAAAACAGTATGCGCTTACTTGTGTAGTATGCATGAGATCCTGATTTTAATCAGCAAAACAAAGGAAAACAACTTTGCCTTAAAAAATGTTAGCAGGCAGGAGCTGCAGAGATGGCTCAGTGGTTAAGAGCCTGGCTGCTTTTGCAGAGGACCCAGGTTCAGTTCTCAGCACCCACATGGCAGCTAACAACCGTCCCTAACTCCAGTTCCAGGGGATCCAATGCCCTCTTCTGGCCTCTGCAGGCATAACATGACATGGGTGTATTTACACACATTAAAGCAAAACACACAAGTATATAAAGTAAAAATAAATAAAAATTTAAAAAGCTTTAGCAGGCAGCTGCTGAACAAAACTTGGTGGGCAGTGCCTGTCATTCTGAGGTGTGGTGGTTACTGAGGAAGGTGTAATTTATTCATGAATGGTGGCTCAGTAAGGAACACTGGAAGACATGTATCAGCTTTTTTTCTTTTTCATAGGCTTTAAGTTATACTCCTGTGGAGGTTAAAGAATCAGATGAAGAAATAAAGAGAGACATTAACAGGTAAAGAACTTTATTTATTTATTTTTTTGGTGTTTTTGAGACAGGGTCTCCCCTGGCCTGGAACTTGCTCTGTAGACCAGGCTGGCCTTAAACTCACAGAGATCCACCTGCCTCTGCCTCTTGAATGCTAGGATTAAAGGTGTGTATCACCATGCCTAGCTAGAACATAATTTTTTTAAATATTTAATTATTTGGGACTGGAGAGATAGCCTAGCGGTTAAGAGCACCGATGCTCTTGCAGAGGACCTGGGTTCGATCCCCAGCACCCACATGGCAGCTAAGAACCGTCTGTAACTCCAATTCCAGGAGAACTCCAGTTCCAGGGGAATCCGACACCCTCTTCTGACCTCCGCAGCATTGCACGACACGGGTGCACAGACCTGCATGCAGACAGTACATTCATACACATACCAAGATAAATAATAATAATAAAAAAAAATACTTAATTATTTTTATTTGGATGAGTATATTCCCTGAATGTATGTAAGTACACCCATATCACGCAGTGCCTACAGAGGTCAGAAGAGGGCGTCAGAGCTCTTAGAACTATAGTTACAGACAGTTGTCAGCCACTATGTGGGTGCTGGGGTTCAAACCCAGGTCCTCTGCAAGAGTAGCTAGTGCTTTTAGTCACTGGGCCATCTCCTCAGCCAAGAACATAATTTTTGAAGAAAGCTTTCCCCTGAAAGCCCAATAATTGCATTTTTAACTACCCACCCCTAGGGCAGAATGAATGTGTTCTCTTCCTCCCATACTGTAATAGTGTTTGTGGAAAAGGACTTTTTATGTGGCAGGTTTCTGAGTGTGGCCAGTCTTGAAGGACTTATTCATGAAGGCACTGTGACATCTTTGTGTATGGCCATGACAGAGGACCAGCATAAATCTGTGCTCATCGACTGCAGTGGCTCCCAGCCTCAGTTCTACAATGCAGGTGAGTCAAAAACTTGGCAGCAGTGTTCAGAGACTTCTTGTGAGTTTCCATCTCTATACTGAAAACACATGATGCAAATTTTGTGCTATAGAAAGCTTGCTGAAATATTAATAATCATAGAAAATTGCCGGGCATGGTGCCACACGCCTTTAATCCTAGCACTTGGGAGGCAGAGGCAGGTGGATCTTTGTGAGTTCAAGGCCAGCCTGGTCTACAGAGTGAGTTCCAGGACAGCTGGGGCTATAGGGAGACCCTGTCTCGAAAAGACCAAAGAAAGAAAATCAATTCAAACCTAGTATTCCATTCTGTGTGTATAAGAAAACTCATAGTTGTACAGACAAGAGACAGATACAAAAAAATGCTCTTATAGACATTTTTTATTTTTATCTTTTTGGAGACAGGGTCTCATTATGTAGCCCTGGCTAGGATGGAACTCACAGAGATCTGGCTGCCTCTGCCTCCCAAATGCTGGGACTAAAGGTGTGTGCCACCACTTCTGGCCTTGGTTTGTTTTTTTTTGAGATATAGTATCATTGTATACCCTAGGTTAGCTGTTCTAGTTTTCTTTCAATTGCTGTGACAAAACACCCTAATCAAAACCAACTTGGGGANTTGCCCATGCCCACGCTTATCTCACCTATCTCCCCAAATTTATAAATAAAATAAATAATAGGGAAATAAAATAAATAATACAAAATAGAATAACATTTTTTTTTTTTGGTCTTTTTGAGACAGGGTCTTCCTTTAGTTCCAGCTATCCTGGAGCTCCCTATGTAGACCAGGCTGGCCTTAAACTCACAGAGATCCACCTGCTTCTGCCTCCTAAGTGCTGAGATTAAAGGTGCACCACCACACCTGGCTTAACCTGCTTTCTTTTTTTTTTGGTGTTTTTCAGACAGACAGGGTCTCCCTGTAGTCCTAGCTGGGCTGGAACTCTCTATGTAGACCAGGCTGGCCTTGAACTCAGAGAGATCCACCTGCCTCTGCCTGGCACTAAAGACGGTTCTTAGCCACCATGTGGGTGCTGGGAATCGAACCCAGGTCCTCTGCGAGAGCAGTCAGTGCTCTTAACTGATGAGCCATCTCTCCAGACCCTCAACCTGCTTTCTTATACAATACATAACAACCTACCCAGGGGTGGCACCACCCACAGTGAGCTGGGCCCTCCCACACCACTCAACAATCAAGACAATACTCCACAGACGTGGTCACAGGCCAGTCCAATGGAGGAAATTCCCCAATCGAGGCTCCCTCAACCCAGTGTGTCAAGTTGACACTAAAGCTATCCAGCACACTAGCCTTGAGCTCACATTCCTCCTACATTATAGGTTACAGAATTCTTTTCCTTTTTTTTTTTCCAATGTGTTTTTGAAAAAGGCTCTTGTAATCCTGAACTCCTAAACCTTCTGCCTCTATCTCCCAAGTGCTGAGATTATAGGCATATACCACCATGCTTGGCCTAAAGGCATATTTTATTTTTATTTATTTTTTTTATTATTTATTTCTGTATGTGTATGAATGTATTGTCTGCATGCAGGTCTGTGTACCCGTGTCGTGCAATGCCGCGGTCAGAAGACGGTCTCGGATTCCCCTGAAACTGGAGTTCTCCTGGAATTGGAGTTTCAGATGGTTCTTAGCCGCCATGTGGGTGCTGGGGATCAAACCCGGGTCCTCTGCAAGAGCGTCAGTGCTCCCAACCGCTAGGCTATCTCTCCAGCCCCTAAAGGCATATTTTAAAAGAAATTTGAGAGAGAGAGAGAGAGAGAGAGAGAGAGAGAGAGAGAGAGAGAATGTATGTGTGTGTGACACACACTGTAGGTGGTCCTCACCTTCTACCTTGTTTGAGGCAGGGTCTCTGTTTTTTTTTCTCTGTTGCATACACTGGGCCCATGAAGTTTGGGGATTCTCCTATATGTTTCTCATCTCCACATTGGACTGCTGGGGTTACAGAGGCTTGCATATGCATCTAGCTTTTACATAATTTCTTGAGATTCTAATTCAAGTCCTTATGCTTGTGTGGGAATCTCCCCAGCTCCCCTAAAAGGTTTTTTGTTTATTTGTTTGTTTTGGACATGGATTAATTATGTAGCCCTGGCTAGCCTAAAACTCCATATATAAACCAGACCAGACTGGTCTTAAACTAACACAGGTCTTCCAGCCTCTGTCTTCAAAGTGTTGGGATATCAGGGGTGATCTGCTATTCCTGACCCTAAAGGCTTTTATTTATTTTTGAGGCAGTGTCTCCCTTGTTGCTCCAGCTAGCCTATGTAGACCAGGCTGGCCTGGATGTCACAGAGATCTGCCTGCCTCTGCTTCAGAGTGCTGATATCAAAGGTGTGCAGTTTTCTTTTTTTTTTCTTCTTCTTTTTAGTGTTTTTGAGACAGGGTCTCCTTGTAGAAAAAAAGACTACTACTACTACTACTACTAATACATATAGCCAGCTATATGTATTAGTAGTAGTAGTGCTTGGTGGTGCACGCCTTTAATCCCAGCACTTGGAGGCAGAGGCAGGCAGATCTCTGTGACATCCAGGCCAGCATGGTCTACATAGCAAGTTCCAGGCCAGCTGGGCTACAGGGAGACCCTGTCTCAAAAACACCCCAAAACAAAACAAAACAAACTGGGCATGGTGGTGCACACCTCTAATCTCAGCAGTTGGGAGGCAAAGGCAAGTGGATTGCTGAGAGTTCTAGGCCAGCCAGGGCTACATAGTGAGACCTTAGAGAGACAAAAGCAAGTATCAAAATGTATGAGAAAGAAAAAGAAAAAGTGTATGAGAATGATGACGCTGAGGGGAAGGTGATTAAGGAGAAGCACTCAGGGTTTCAACTGTTTTGGCATTTCTTTGCTATGTGGTAAACATTACTAGTTTTAAATAATGATAATTTATTTATTTATTTTTTGGTCTTTTTTTTTTTTTTTTATCTTTTTGAGACAGGGTCTCCCTATAGCCCCAGCTGTCCTGGAACTCGATCTGTAGACCAGGCTGGTGAACTCACAAAGATCCTCCTGCCTCTGCCTCCCAAGTGCTAGGATTATAGGTGTGCACCACCATGCCCAGCTTATTTTTTGGTCTTTTTGAGACAAGGTCTCCCTGTGGCCTCATCTGGCCTGGAACTTATTCTGTAGACCAGGCTGGCCTTGAACACCCAGAGATCCACCTGCTTCTACCTCCCGAGTGCTGGGATTTAAGGCATGTGCCACCACAACCCCTGGCAGTTATAAATATTTTTATGAAGAAATACAGGTGCTTTGTAGCATTTAACTTTCATTTATTTATTTTTTAAAAATATTTTGTAGGAAGCAACCGTTTTTGTGAGGACTGGATGCAGGCTTTCTTGCATGGTGCTGAAGGGGGGAACCCTTTTCTTTTCAGACAAGTCCTGGAGAACTTTAAACTAAAGGTAATTCATTGGCTGTGTGCCAAGGGCCACTTACAGTGTTTTTTGGTCTGAATTTGATTGTGATCAGTGACAGCATCTTTATCTGACACGATGTTCCTGGAATGGAGAGTCCTCAGAGCTCCAGGCATTGTGAGAGCTTGCCCTTTCAGCAGCTTCAGATGCATGCAGTTTCATTTCCAGTAAGCTGTGTTGGATGCTTGCTTAGTTTCAGGCGACATTGGGCTGACAATTTTTGATGTATCTTAGTTGCAGAATATAGAGTTAAGCATGGGAGAGTGCTGTCACCTTAAGAGATTTTTTTTTTTAAGTCTTTTTCTATTTTTATGGGAGAAGCTGTTATACCAAAGGCAAAGCATATTAGCAATAGAAATAATAGGACATATTTTCTTTTTTTTTTTTTTTATCTTCTTTTTTTTTTTTTTTTTTTCACCTCTTTTTTGGTCTTTTTGAGACAGGGTCTCCCTGTAGTCCCAGCTGTCCTGGAACTCACTCTGTAGACCAGGCTGGCCTTGAACTCACAAAGATCCTCCTGCCTCTGCCTCCTGAGTGCCTGAGTGCTAGGGATTAAAAGTGTGTGCCACCATACCTGGCTGGACATATTTTCAATAAAAAGCTGACATTAGCAACATGTGCTGAGGGCTCAGCTTGATAAGGGATTTTTTTTTCTTTTTCTTTTTGGTCTTTTTGAGACCGGGTCTCCCTGTAGCTCCAGCTGTCCTGGAACTCTATGTAGACCAGGGTGGTCTTGAACTCACAAAGATCCGCCTGCCTCTGCCTCCCAAGTGCTAGGATTAAAGGCGTGCACCACCACGCCCGGCTAGGGATTTTTTTAAAATATTTTTTTCTTTTATTTATTTTTATTTTACGTGTTGAGTGTTATGCCTGTATGTGTGTAAGTATACCCATGTTGTGCAATGCTTGAGGAGGACAGAAGGTGTTAGATCCCCTGGAACTGTAATTACAGACAGTTGTTAGCTGCCATGTGGGTGCTGGGTTTTGAACCTGGGTCTTCTGTAAGAACCACCAGTGCTCTTAGCCACTGAGCCATCTCTCTAGCCCCAATAAGGGATATTTTTCAAGCTTTGTTAGTATCTCACTGGTAATCTCTTTCTAGGCCATACAAGACACAAACAATTTGAAGAGATTTATCCGGCAGGCAGAAATGAATCACTATGCCTTGTTTAAATGTTACACGTTCCTGAAGAACTGTGGGAGTGGAGATATCCTTTTGAAGATTGTTAAAGTGGAACATGAAGAAATGCCTGAGGCCAAAAATGTGGTAGCTGTCCTGGAAGAGTTCATGAAAGAGGAGCTGGTCTGAAGCATCGATCCTGTGTCGGTACCAATGTTTCATAGGTTGTATGTTTAAGCTCTGTGTTTGAAATTGCTGTTGCTGTTGTTGATAGGATTAACGCACCAGGTTCTTTTTCCCCTTGCATACTTTTTGTTTGTTTGTTTAACTTAATTAAACATAAAAGTCTACCAGGTCTCACCTTTAATTCCAGCAAGGAGGCAAGCAGACTGAGTTCAAGGCTAACCTGTTCTACATAGTGAGACCCGTCTCAAAAACAAATAAGCCCAGGAAAGCTTCAGCAATGTCCTCACTGAGACCTAGGAAGGTAATGTATGGTACAGTTGTGGAATTATGGTATACTGCTAGTCCCATAAATTCTAACCTTCAGAAATCTATTGTCTAAAAATCTTTAGAGGGTGATTTTTGGCTTCCCATGAGTTTACTGTAGTATTTAGCAAATTTTCCTCACAGGAAAAGAAATTCTTTCTCAATAGATTGTAGACTTTTCTGAAGTAAGTAATCCTTGCTGGGTGTAGTGACACAAGCCTAGAATGCTAGCTACTCAGGAGATTCTGGCAGGAGTTCTCAAGTTCCAGGCTACTCTGAGCTACAAAGTAAGTTTGTGTTTAGCTTGGATTACATAGCAAAACTCTATCTTACACAAATCATCCTTTTCTCCTCCTTGTAGGACAGTGACATCACTACACTATTTCAGACAGATCTGTGCATCTTGTTGGTGCTTGTCTGATTGATAAGTGGTTTGGATGATGAAACCAGGTTTTTAAGCCAATCTTCAAATAAATCATGAGTGTTTAAAAAAGTAAATAAGCCAGGCGTGGTGGCACATGCCTTTAATCCTAGCACTCCGGAGACAGAGGCAGGCGGATCTCTGTGAGTTCAAGGCCAGCCTGGTCTACAGAGCGAATTCCAGCACAGCTGGGGCTATAGGAAGACCCTGTCTTGAAAAGACCAAAAAAAAAAAAAAAAAATTGAGCTTTAAAATAAATGCACTTGGACTAGTAAGATAGGTCATTGGGTAAAGAACCCTGCCACTGGGTCTGATGACTTGAGTTTGGTCCTAAGGACGGAAAGAACCACAGGGTAGAGGAGAGAACTGATCCCACAAGGTGTCCTCTGACCTCCACACAGACTGTAGCACATACACATGCACACTCACACAATCAACTAAAAAAACAGATGTACTAGCTTCCGTAAAACATCTCTGCTGAGCCGGGCATGGTGGCGCATGCCTTTAATCCCAGCACTTGGGAGGCAGAGGCAGGCAGATCTCTGTGAATTCAAGGCCAGCCTGGTCTACAGAGTGAGCTCCAGCCTAGCTGGGACTAAAGGGAGACCCTGTCTCAAAAAGACCAAGAAAAAAATAATCGCTGAAAAACTATTGCAGCTGGGCTTAGAGGCGCATGCCTTTAATCCCAGGTACTCAGGAGGCAGAAGCAGGGGGAATCTCTGTGAGATCAAGGCCAGTGTGGTCTTCAGAGCAAATTCCAGGCCACCTAGGGCTATAGGGAGCCTGTCTCAAAAACAACCACCACCAAAACAACAACAACAACAAAACAACCTACCTGGCATGGTGGTGCCCATCTTTAGTTCCAGCAGAGGCAGAGGCAGGTGGATCTCTGAGTTCAGGGCCAGCCTGGTCTACATAGTGAGTTCCAGGATAGCTAGGGCTACAGGGAAACCCTGTCTCAAAAAAAAAAAAAAAATACTGCAGAAGTGGCCCCTTTTTTTCATTGATTTACAGATATTTTGCCAAGGGCCTCCATTTTCTTCTTTTTCTTTTAGATGAAAATGCTGGAGTTTTAAAGCTGGGTGTGGTGGTGTACGCGTTTAGTTCTAGCACTCAGGAGGCAGAGGTAGGCAGATGTCTGTGAGTTCAAGGCCAGCCTGGTCTACATAGTGAGTTCCAAGCCAGCTGGGGGAACAGGGAGATCCTGTCTCAAAAAGACCAAACAAACAAACAAGCAAGCAAGCAAGCAAGCAAGCAAATACTACAACACCAATAGGAGGCTGGGTGTGGTTGTCACACCTCTGATCTCAGCACTCCTCAGCAAAGGCAAGAAGAACTCTTAAGTTCAAGGCCAGCCTGATCTACATCATCAGTTTCAATTCAGCCAGGGCTACATAGTGACACCCCTGTCTTAAGAAAAAAAAGTGCAAATTCTTCATATCAGAGTTGCTCATTGATTTTAGTTTTTGTGCGTTTGTTACAAGCCTCAGATTGTTTTACTCAAATCAATTGAAAGTGCCCTCAGCGAGCCATTTATAATGACTGTGGATGCCAACAGTAGCCACACACGTACTTGTTCTGCATAGCTCTTTAATAAATTCATTTGATAATGATTTTTGTATAGAAGATCAGGAGTCCTGTGTTCTTTTTTTTAAATTTTTTTTTTATTAATTTATTTCTGTATGTGTATGAATGTACTGTCTGCATGCAAGTCTGTGCACCCGTGTCGTGCAATGCCGCGGAGGTCAGAAGAGGGTCTCGGATTCCCCTGGAAGTGGAGTTCTCCTGGAATTGGAGTTTCAGACGGTTCTCGGCCGCCATGTGGGTGCTGGGGATCGAACCTGGGTCCTCTGTAAGAGTGGTCGGCGCTCTTAACCACTAGGCCATCTCTCCAGCCCGAGTCCTGTGTTCTTACGCCTTCAGGTTGCTCAGGGAAATACGAGCCTGTAAAACTGAGGCATAGTTTTAGCCGGATGTGAATCCCTGGTAAGTGCTGAGTTCTAACTTCCACAGTGACTGACTGTAGCCTTCTGCTTCCTCTTCTGCCTAAGTCAGTTTGGGGACATGACTCACCCACACCCTTTTCCTTTAATGAGAAATACAATTTAGGATCTTCCTAAGTGCTTTCATTGGTTTTAAAGTTTAATAAGTTGGATTACAGGCAGTATAGAAAAAAAAATCTAAGTAGCATTTTATAGCCTTCAGGACAGCTGTGGAAAATACGCAGTTTTACAGCACTCTTCTTGGATCTGACCATCTTGTTCTAATGTACTTGGTTGCCCACTGAGAAATCATATATTTTTTTTAATAAGCAGCATTAGAACATCAACATTTTGAGTCTATAAAGTATTATTTTCATTTTTAAGTTCATATTCAAGAATCTGTTGCACACATTATCTAAAAAATAAATGTAAGGCCATGGTGGCACTTGGGAGACAGATGCAGGTGGATGTCTTGAGTTCAAGACCAGCCTGGTCTACAGGGCAAGTTCCAGGCCAGCTGGGGCTAGAGGGAGACCCGGTCTCAAAGACCAAAAAAAAAAAAAAAAAGTAAATAAAGAATAATAAACTGTAAGTGGCTGGGGGAGAAGTACTCTTGCGAATCCAAGAATGAGGAACAATGTTTGAATCCTGGACCAATAATGACAAAAGCCAGCTGTGGTGGGATGCACTTGCAGTACCAGTGCAGGTGAGGATAGACTCCTTTTGGCTAGCCTTGCCTACTTGGTTCAGAAAAAAAGTTTTTTTTTTTTTTTTCTTTTTATTTTATGTTATTTCTTTTATATTAAGACTGAGTCTGTATTCAAGTCTGTGCACCCGTTTTGTGCAACGCCGCGGAGGTCAGAAGGGTGTCGGATTCCGCCTGGAACTGGAGTTCTCCTGGAATTGGAGCGCTTCAGACGGACTGCTTCAGCCGCCATGTGGGTGCTGGGGATCGAAACCCGGGGCCTCTGCAGAGTGGGCGCGCTCTTAACTGCTAGGCCATCTCTCCAGCCCCCACTTGGTCAGTTTTATGCCAGTGAGGAACCTTGTGCCTCAAAAATAATGTGCCAGAGAGATGTTTTGGTGAGTAAAAGGCCTTTGCTACCAAGCCTGATGTCTGGAGTTCCATGCTTGGAACCAGTGTAAAGGTGGAAGGAGAGAACACAATCTCTGACCACCACATACATGCTTCCCATATGTAAATGAGAAACTAATGGCTCCTGAAGATTGATACCCAAGGCTTACCTGTGGCTCTTGCAGGTGCACATGCACTCTTCCACACATGCGGATGCACGTACGTACATATTCCCACCCCAAGTAGTAATCAAATGCATTACCTGTATCAAATGATTTGTGGGTGTAGTCAAGGTGTAATGATATATTTTCTGTATTTGTAGGCACATTCTTTGTAATGCTGCCTCACTCCATAATCGTCTGTAGTAGTCTTATTTTTATTTTTATATTATTTTATTTTTTTGGGTCTTTTTTCGAGACAAAGGGGGGTCTCCCTGTAGTCCCAGAGCTGTCCTGGAACTCACCTGTAAACCATGCTGGCCTTGAACGCACAAGATCCCCTGCCTCCTGGCCTCCCAAGTGCTAGGATTAAGGATGCGCCCACCATGGCCCAGCTGTAGTCTTGATTTTTTTTTATTTTTTTATTTATTTTTATTTTTTTTGTTTTTGTTTTTTTTTTTTTAAATTTTTTTTTAATTTATATTTTTAATTTCTTTATTTTTTAGTTTTTTTTTGTCGTCCTTTTTTTTTTTTTCTTTTTTTTTTTTTTTTTTTTTTTTTTTTTTTTTTTTTGTGCACCCATGTCGTGGCAATTCCCGATGTCAGAGAGGGAGTCGGATTTCCCCTGGAACTGGAGTTCTGCTCCCCGGAATTGGAGTTTCAGACGGTTTTCGCCGCATGTGGGTGCTGGGAATCGAACCTGGGGTACCTCTGTAAGAGCGGTCGGCGCTCTTAACCGCTAGGCCATCTCTCCAGCCGCCCTTGTAGTCTTATTTTTAAAAAGAAGTCTATGACAAATTCCAGATCCATCTTGTTGGGTCAGGAGAACAGCCCACAACCATAAACCTATACTGTAGTCAAATTTTAATAAGTGAATGTATTAAGTTTTCAGTTGTTTAAAAAAAAATTCGTTTAGGGTGGAGGAGAGATGGCCTAGCGTTTACGAGCGCCGACCGCTCTTCAGAGGACCCGGGGTTCGATCCCCAGCAGCCCACATTGCTGCCGATAAGGCCGTCGTGGGGAACGTCCAACTGCCCGAAACTCCAGTTCCAGGGGAATCGAGCCAACTCGATTATGGATCGTCAAACGCGGGATCCGGGCAAAAAAGGGGGCCAAATATGGGAGTGTGGGGGCGCAGCAAGGGAGAGCAGGGGAAGAAAAAGAGGGAAGAAGAAAGAAGAGAACAGATGAAGTAAAAATGCAAAAGACAGAACCAAATTCGAGGGGAAAACAGGCGGGAGATGACATCGGAGGAAAGGTGGGACGTAGTAGTTTTGCGGCTGCGGGCTAGGCGGCAGCAAAAAATAGGGGGGAGGGGGGGGGGAAAACATCAAAGTTAATCTAAAACAAAAATGAGATTCACAGAAGCAAAGTGTGATTATGTCGGTGGGTGGGTGCGGGAGTGTGTGGACGTCGGGGGTGGCTCTGAGACGTTTGGTTGTCGGGTCAATGTGTCAGGGATTCCAAGTAGCGGAGTGTCTACTATAGAGACGCGGCGGTGGATGTGGGGGGGACTGCGGCTCGGCGAACGTGTTGTCGGCCTGCGCATCTCATGCGGCGGCTAAAGGACCTTTCTACATACCCTGAGGCAAGGATCTTGGGAGGCAGAGGGCTAGGTGGATCTTTGGTACGTTCAAAGCAGCCTGGTCTAGCAGAGTGCATTACAGCGACGCTGGGGCTCAGGGTAGACCCTGTCTCCTTAGCGACTGTCCTCAGGGAGGGGAATAACAAAAGAACAAAGAAGACAATTAAAGAATATATTTGCTGGCTATTGTAGCACACGCCTGTTAATCCTACACGTGAGAGGCAGAGGCATGGCGTTCAGATCCTCTGTGAGACTATCAGGAGTCTCCGGCCTCGTAAGACCTAGGCCCTACCATAGCTGAGCTTAGCCCCCAGCTGTCCGGAACATACTAGCTGGCTACGTAGCCAGATCATGGCGCTCAAAAGCAGCGGAAACCCCCCCCCAAGATAAAAACAAAACAAAAAGAATATGTCTTTCCTGCTCGTCGAACCAGAGCTATGGAGACTAGGTGGACTGATCGCTTATCGTAACTAATACAAAGCCCAGCCCATGACATATTGCTTTCTACTCATAGCATCACTTATTACCCTACTTGAGCCTCATCTAAATATATTTTATGTTTTTATTTTCTCATGCTTTATGAAGTCTTTTATATGATCTTGGTTTGTCCTCTAACCTGTAAGCCTCAGCTTTCTCTTGTGAACTCAAAGAATGCTAAAGGAGTTAATACTCTATTAGTACTGTACGTGTAGGCAAGCTGGTTCCTGTCTGTGTTGCAGGTACTTGGGGAAGTTCACGCACACGATCCGTGTCGCTCTGCCACCGGACCTGCCCAGAGCAGGAGAGATTCAGGAAGGGGGTCACATCACAGAGTTGTGCACCAACACACGCCTGAGAACCCTGGGCTGGAGGATTTCGTGATGTGGATGTTTTATTTTTTTGTTTTGATCTTGTGTTCTTTTTTCTCATTGCATCTCGAAAGGTTTTTAATAATACAAGGGACCACTAGTATGTGAATAACATTTGGGGAAAAAAAATCCCCATGCTGAATTTAACATGGCACTTTAATCCCCAAACACATTTCACAGATATAAATTATAAGTGGAAACCTATATCCACTACTGCTACTTTGGGGAAGGTGGAGACAGAGCTGACCTTTCCAGGCCTCATCCCTACAAAACTCAGCTGTTACACACCCCAGCCCCACACTTCACCTTTACATTTATGCTGCTTCCACTTCCTTTTCTTGGTGAACCTAACTATCTCTTGATCATCAAGATCAAGATGTTGATGGCCCCTAGAAGGGCCTAAAGACTAGACTATTGGGGTGAGGAAAGAGGTCTCTAGGGCATTTCAAACATTTGTCCAATAATAATCATAATAGTAATCTATCCTGAGTACAGTGTGAGTGGGAAGGAAAATGGGTGCAATGAGACACTGGCACTGAGTGTCTTGACATGAAACTTGGGCTGCATGTCCTTATCTGCCAGTCCCACCTCTAAAGTCATCCACGAAACTCTGCACATAAGGTGCATTCTTAGGGAAGAGCAACTACAGCTTTCCTCAATTACGCAGAGAAGGGTAAGGAGAAATCACTCAACTAGAAACCACCAGTGCCCTCTGTATTCTGCAAACCATCAAACCACCACCATTGTTCACCTTCTCCCACCACGACCAGACCCAGAGCCAGACAAAACATGCTCCATGGCAGCCCTTGAGGTCACTCCTTAATAATCAATAGTTAAAAAAAATCTTTAATGGAATCTGTGCTCAAATAATATGTTACAACAAAAATATACAGAATGTACACAATACAAAAATATTTATAAACCAACGTTGCAGTTAGTGTTTTGTTTTTCGCTTACTGAAGTCCTCAGAGGGGCAGCTCGCTGTTGGGCACTGAAGTCCTCAGAGGGGCAGCCTGCCGTTGGGCACTGAAGTCCTCAGAGGGGCAGCTCGCTGTTGGGCACTGTTTTTAAGGCAGAGGAGATTTGGTGCTTTGCAGCCAGCCCTGGGAACCCCACTGCACGGGGCAATCTGCATTATCTGCAAACTGAATTGGATACTAGAGGAAGATCGGGTTTGGTGAGCAATGTCTCTCCTAATCCTCTAGGCAAGAATGGTTCACACGGAAATTGAGAGTCCCATTAACTGGCAAAAGAGCCTCATTAGAGAGCTTTTCCTAATTAAAAAACGAGTGATGAATGGCATCATTAGAGTGGACTCTTCTCCTTTGAAGGCCTGTTTTCCCTTCCTGGGTTTCCACGATTCCCTTCCTGTTTAATGAGCAGTCAGTCCTGGCTGCTGTTTGGGGATTCCCCCGGCCTTGGAGGCCGACCTGCGTCCACTAGCATGAAAATTAACGCTGCCCTCCGAATCCCAGCACCTGACTGGTGGCCTGCCACATTGGAGAGGAAGAAGAGGGGGGCATAAGGGAGGATTGGGACCAGGTGGGAAGTATTGCTGTGTGGTGAGGGGACCCAGGAGCAAAGCTTTGTGGGTCCTATGAAGTGACGCCACTGTTAGTCTGTGGATGTGGATGTGGTGCACGTGGACAGAGGAGGGGCGGCGCCTGCTCAGGGAGCGTTCACCTGAAGCTCCTTCCAGGACAAGTGTGGCTCCCCTTCTCGTATCCCAGTAGCCCCCAGTACCAGGACAGGAGTCTGGAGGGAAAGGCAGCACAGCAGGAGCAAACTCTGCACCCCTCTCCAGGGCTGCAGCCCATGGCAGAGGAAACGAAGTCCAAGCCCCCTCAAAACAAGCCTTTCCCGCCCCAGCTCTACGGCCTCCCAAGAAGCTGACTTCCTCCTCCCACGTGTCTTTACCGGGGGCAAAGAAAGGCAAGCACGGCACAGACAAGATGCTTCAGACTGGCAGAGGTCGGCCAGAGTCCCAGGCCCACAGAGCCTCATGCTGATAGGCCTTGGCACAGTGTTGGTGCAAGTATAGCAATGCCTTAGGAACCATGCGTGGGGACCAGGCCAATCTGGTTAGTGCCTGGCAAAGACAGACTGTAATAAGCGTGTGAGTTCCTGGACAGGAGACCCAGACGTTTCCAGATAAATCACCAGGACATGAAGCTAGCTTGGTCCTCACCATGCACGGGGTCAGCTGGGCCTTAGGAAGGGGGAAGGCAGCTCCCACCCTTCTGGCCTTGCTCCTGCATGAGCTCCGTCCCACTTCATATGTCTGCAGCTCATCGCTGGCTGTCAATGGTTGAAGTTCATCCACTTCACACCTTCTACTTGGGGCTCCCAGCAGCTCCCAGTGCCAGCCTGAATATATTGTCCCTTCCTGGAGGGTCAGAGGCAGTGGGTGCCCTGCTGGGGGCGAAGGGCCTCTCTCCAGACTCCTGTCCTGGCACCTGGGACTACCAGGATATGGGCAGCTTGAGGCCCCTCCCTCCACCTCACTTTCTCTGTGAAGAGGGTGAAGCTGGACTTACCACCAAGTTCCTTCCAGGTCTAACCTTGGACACCCAAGCTCCCAGCACCTCTTCTCTGGAGCAAAGTTTTCCACCAAAATCAGAATTCCTTTTTACTGTGGGCTGCTGTCCCCAATCCACATGGACACAAGGCTCAATACCACTGCCCTAGCCTCTCCTCTCCCAAAGACATTATTCTACAGGAGACAGAGGGACCTGAAGGCGTTCCAGAGGGAACCCAGAGTAGAGCATAGCCCAGTTTTCTCCCTGCATCCCACAGGTCCTCCTGGGGCTCAGGCCTCTGTCCAGCATGGACAATTTCCCCATTGGTCAGTGATGCTCAGGGAAGTGTCTAGAAGATCTGGGAGAGAAAAGGGGGGGAGTATGCTAAACCCCCCAGAGGCAACCACTCCACTTCCAGCACCTCTTTTTACAGACACCTCCACATGATCATCCTTCTCTGCTTAGTCCCTCTGCAGGTACTCTCTCTCTCTCTCTCTCTCTCTCTCTCTCTCTCTCTCTCTACCCAAAGGGAAGACATGGCGTACAGTCAGGACAAAGGGAAGACAGCCCCTAATAACCTGGGTGGGGCACGGATGCAGGAGTGGAGTGCCAGCACCCCCAACTATGGGGGGGGCAGACTGAAAAGCTCGTCCTTGGCCTTCCCCAGGGGAAGCTGGAAGTTCAATCCCCACTAGTGGGGTCCTTCTCACAGGTCCCCCAGGGCATGAATAGACAGAAGTTTATGCCATCTTCCTGCTCTCCCCAGCCCTAAAGACCGTGCCAAGGCTCCCACTGATAAGATCAGGGCCAGGGGCGCTCTGGGCTCCCCGAGGTCACAGCCTGCATGTCCATTCCCAGACCCTGAACTGAGAGAGAACACAAGCAGACCTGCAGTTAGTTACCTGTGGGAGGGGAAGGCCTGCCTGCCTCAGCTACCCACAGAACATCTGTCCCTGGGTCTCTCCAGGTGGAGGAGCAGGAAGCAGGCTACCAAGCTGACTGGGGCACTGAGAGGGGGCACATGGAACAAGCCAGGTCGCAGGGACAGCCACTCTCACCCTACCCCAAGACTTCTCCTTGACCCAGATGTTTTCAGTCTAAGAAAATGACAGCAGTGATATGCTTCTACTCCATCCCTCCAGAAAGAGCCTTCGCCACCCAAACCTAAACACAAACATCCCAGTGGCCCAGAGTCTCTGCCCATTCTCCCTGGCCTCACTGAGTCGGTGATGAGAAAACAGATACAGGAACTTGCTCTGGATGCTGGTGCTTCCCCCCCCCACCTCTGTCTTCTGGCCTTTCAGGGCGGTGGCGGCAGCTTCAAGTCCAGCAAGGTGTAGGCAAAGATGTTCCAGAAGACAGCAAACAGCACGAAGATGGTGTACATGGCCATGAAAATCCACCACAGCGACTGGTCCTGCAGCCTCTGCTCGAAGTTCCTCAGAACCACCACGCCCAGGGTGATGCCCACGGCCACGCCCCCCAAGTGTGCCACGAAGCTCGGGTGGGGGCACGGGGGATAAGCTGACGGGTGGAAGCGGAGCCACACAGCCCGCCCGAACTCCATACTCACTGCAAGGGAGGAAACAGACATCAAGGCAGGGTCCAGAGTAGGGACCCAAGGAGAGAAGGGGAGGGGGAAGGAGGGGAGGAGATGGGAGTAGAGGGGAACAGAGGGGAAGAGAGGAGAGGAGAGGCCTGGCAGGCCAGGTACCCAGTCACCCATTAACTCATTGTCATGAAGCCAAATACAGCAACTGAGACAGAGCCTGCAGGGTCTGGCGCTAAGTCAGCAATCAATTACATATAAAAGACAATTTCATTAAGGTGTAGGGAAAAGGTGATGTGACATCTATGCTGGGCATGGAGGGCATTCTTTGGGGAGTACATGGGGTTCCTCTCAAGAGGCAACATTTCAGCCATTATCTGAATGTGGACAGAGGCTTTTAGAAGACCCTGGGAAGGGCACAGCTCTCCCCAAAGGCCCTGGCTCCTCTGTGGCCATCCATGTCCCAGAGGTGGTTCTTTCATCCGTCCCTTAGTATAAATAGACTCAGCCTCACTGGGTGTGGTGGCACACTACACCCAGGAGGCAGGCAGATCTCTGTGAGTTCAAGGCCAGCCTGGTCTAGATAGTGAGTTCCAGGACAGCTGGGGCTACAGAGATACCCTGTCTCGAAAAAAAAAAAAAAAAAGACCCAGCCTCAGTGTACCTGGCTGCACTAGTGGAGCATGACTAGCAATGTCAGTGTGCTCTGAACACTGCATTCTACAGTGTTTCCATGTGTTACCTCAAAACCCTCAGGAAAACTGAGAAACAGGGCCTTTGTGCTTGGGAGGAAGGGAGGAAGGGGGAATGAGGGCAAAAAAAGGACTGGAAATCAGTCCTGACCTCAGCCCAACACATCCACGGCCTTCTCCCTTAACCAATGCCGACAAGCTGCTATCTATGGTCTTAGCTTTCCATCTATGAACTTTCTGGGTCAGCAAATCAAGGAAAGGAGAAGGGCAAGGCAACAGTGCCATCCATCCCCCAATACCCAGGGGCACTGAAAGCAGGGTCTCATCCCTGTTTTACAGACAAGGCAATCTGACAGGTTGAAAGCCAGCCCTTTGTACCCATTAACCACCTTGCCTCTCAACCACTGCTCCTGGGGAACTCAACCCCTTTGGAGACTGACTTGACCTCTTTAGAGGGCCCTGCAACTCCACACACAGCCAGCAGAGGGTGGGGAAGGAGCAGCGGGCCCAGCTCAGCTCCCCCAGCAGGAGGGGCTGAGGAGGCAGTGGGGCCTATGAAGGAAAAGGACATGAAAGACAAAGCTCTGCATCAGTGCTTTAGTTTTATGCAGTTTAAAGCTGGTGGGATGCCTGCCTCTCCTTCCTTCCTTCAAACAAGGCAAGAAAGCAGAGTCTGAGAACCTAACATGGTGGCACACATCCTTAATTCCAGCTGATCAGGAATTCAAGATCATCCTGGGCTACATAACAAGTTTTAGTCCAGACTGGGCTATGTGAGACACACCTTCTCGTCCTTGGTCAGTGGCTGATCCTGCTTGTCTTTAATACTCAGCCGTCTCAGTAGGTAGAACTGACCTCTCCTGACTAAGGAGTGACTGTGCACACACAGCCATTTATAGTTACAGTCTGTGAATCTGCTAAAACTGCAAGTTGTGTTTCTTTGGTTTTATTGGTCAGAGAGGGGCCTGAGGCTGCATGATCCAGGCAGGATATCATCCTCCTGCCTCCTGAGGGCTAGGATTACAGACAAGTACCACCCTACCTAAAACTGTATGTTTTGGGGCTGGAGAGATGGCCCAGCGGTTGAGCGCCGACCGCTCTTACAGAGGACCTGGGTTCGATCCCCAGCACCCACATGGCTGCCGAGAGCTGTCTGAAACTCCAATTCCAGGAGAACTCCAGTTCCAGGGGAATCCAACACCCTCTTCTGACCTCCGCGGCGTTGCACGTCACGGGTGCACAGACTTGCATGCAGACAATACATTCATACACATATGGAAATAAAATTAAAAAAAAAACTGTATGTTTTAATGTGCGTGCACACACAAGTGCATATGAAACATGCATATGGGGGCTGGAGAGATGGCTCAGCGGTTAAGAGCACCAACTGCTCTTGCAGAGGACCCAGGTTTGATTCCCAGCACCCACATGGCGGCTAAGAACCATCTTTAAGACAGGTGTGATGGTGCATGCCTTTAATCCTAGCATTCTGGAGGCATTGGCAGATGGATCTCTGTGAGTTCCAGGCCAGCTTAGGGAAACGTCTCAAAAAAAAAAAAAGGAAGGAAGAAAGAAAGAAAGAAAGAAAGAAAGAAAGGAAGGAAGGAAGGAAGGAAGGAAGGAAGGAAAAGAAAGAAAGAAAGAAAGGAAGGAAGAAAGAAAGAGAAAGAAAGAAAGAAAGAAAGAAAGAAAGAAAGAAAGAAAGAAAGAAAGAAAGAAAGAAAGAAAGAAAAGAAAAGAAAGAAAGATGCATACATTCGGAAGGAGTCTGATTTGCAGTAGGGAATCTTAAAGGATCACGTCCATGACCCAAAAGGTCATAAAATTATTGTTCATGACCTGGGAGCTCCTCATTGAGCTTCCTTCCTTCCTTCCTTCCTTCCTTCCTTCCTTCCTTCCTTCCTTCTTCCTCCCTCCCTCCCTCCCCTCTCTCCTTCCCTCTTTTTTTTTTTTTTTTTTGTCTTTTTGAGACAAGGTCTCCCTGGAGCCTCAGGCTGTCCTGGAACTCACTCTGTAGACCAGGCTGGCCTTGAACTCACAAAGATCCGCCTGACTCTGCCTCCCGAGTGCTAGGATTAAAGGCGTGCGCCACCACGCCCGGCTCCTCCCTCCCTCTCTCCTTCCCTCCCTCTCTTTATCCCTCCCTCCTTCCCTCCATCTCTAACTCCCTCCCTGTCTTCCTACCCTCTTTCCAGCTTAAAATTTTTTATTTTGAAGTTCCAGACTGTGATTTTTTTTCTCTCTAGAAATTCAATTAGGCGATTTACATTTTCTGTAAGGCACAGGTGAAGGTACACTGGAGTTGTAGAAGTAACAGGAGATGATGGAAATGGCCTGGAGAAATGGCTGCTCTTGCAGAGGACCCCACTTTATTTTCCAGCACCCACATGGCTATCAAGGGAGGTGGGAAGTCCACTCTAGAGAATCAGAATCTGCAAATGACAGAGACAAAGCCACTGCCAGACACAACCTGGGACCTCGGGGGAGGGTGTGCTGGGGACATAGCCACTCAGAGATGGCTGAAACCACTGCCAGACATTAGGATCCTCCTCTCTGCTCCATCAGCCAACCACCAGAGGATGTAGAACTGTGGCTCACAGGAGAGGCCCACAGCTCCAGGCCATTGAACACTTTAGTGTTCCAATACTTTATATCCATAAAAAGATTAAAAAGGGGGCTGGGCATGGTGGCACATGCCTGTAATCCCAGACGGAGGCAGGCGGATCTCTGTGAGTTCAAAGCCAACCTGGTCTACATAGTGAATTCCAGGACAGCTGGGGCTACAGGGAGACCGTGTCTTAAAAACACCACCCCCTCAAAAAATTAAGAAGGGGCTACAGATGTGGTTCAGTTGGTAGAGTGTTTGCCGAGCATTCACAGAGCCCAATACCACATAAAACCTGGCACAGGGGCACAAGCCCCAGTTCTAGTGCTCCAGGGGTAAAAAAAGAAGGATTAGAAGTTCAAAGTCGCCAGGTGTGGTGGCGTACACCTTTAATCCTAGCACTCGGGAGACAGAGGCAGGCGGATCTTTGTGAGTTCAAGGCCAGCCTGGTCTACAAATTGAGTTCCAGGACAGCTGGGGCTACAGGGAGACCCTGTCTCGAAAAGACCAAAAAAAAAAAGTTCAAAGTCATTCTTGCCTACATACTGAGTTCAAGGCCAGCTTGGGATACATAAGACCCTGTCTTTAAAAAAAAAAAGAAAAAAAGCTGGGTGCGGTGGCACACACCTTTAATCCCAGCACTCAGGAGACAGAGGCAGGCGGATCTCTGTGAGTTCCAGGCTAGCCTGGTCTACATAGTAGTAAGTTGCGGGCCAGCTGGGTCTCTCTCAGAGAGACCTTGTCTAAAAAGACAAAAAACAAAACAAAATAAAAAGGTTGCAGGGCAGGATCGAGCCCCTGAAGGCAGGGCAGGCATCTCTGTGTTCTTTGGTCCTGCTGTCAGGCTTTCCCCACAGTGTGCCCTTGGGTACTCACTACAGATCAAGGCCACAGCCATCCGCAGCAGCTTGAACTGGCACTTCATGCCTGACCAGTTCTAGAGAAAAGGAGAGAGTGGTGTTAGTTTCAGTTCAGGCCCCCCTTCTGCAGGTATACCTGACTCAAGAACCCTTGACATGGAAAGAAATCACTCCAAGAAGGGCTGAATGAGAGACCCAGGGAGAAGCAGAAGAACACTCCAGCATGACCTGAGGATGTGGGGCAATGGTAAGTTTATCCCCGTCATGTCATAAAAGCTCGAGGGGCACCAGGGGCAGAACATATAGATCCAGGGAGATGAGTCTCTCTAACTCCTGCCTCAGACAGTTAACTCTTTGAGAGCTAGATTACGGTACCCCTCAAGAAAGCAGGACAACACATCACCTAGCAAAGTCAAAGCAGAGCCCTCGGGGTAAGAGAACTCGAAATCCACCCTGCATGGTTGGAGCAGCAGCACAGGGAAGGAAGAAGCGGGCGGTCTCTGTAAATCTGGGGCGGGGGCTGGAGAGATGGCTCGGAGTTAGGAGCACTGGCTGCCCTTTTGGAGGACCCTGGTTCAGTTCCCAGCCCCCACAATGGTCAGTGACTCCAGTTCCAGGAGATGTGACATTCTCTTCTGCTCTCCACAGTAACTGCATAACATGGGTACACTTACATACATGTAGACAATAGATTCATATACATAAAATAAAAATAGGAAATAAAATATTTTAAAAATCCAAAGCAAGGCTATGTGTGGTGGCACACACCTTTAATCCCAGCACTCGGTTGGCAGAGGTGAGTTCAAGGCCAGCCTGGTCTACATAGTGGGTTCCAGGACAGCTGGGGCCACAGGGAGACCCTGTCTCAAAAAAGACCAAAACAAAACAAAAAAATTCCAAGCAAAACAAAAGAGAGCAAGCTCAAAATTCTGAGTATAACAAGCGAGGAAGCCAAGATCTTCCAACACCCAAACTATCAAGTATCAAGAGTCAACTCCAGTGCAAGCTGCAATCAGAAGACTCCATGGATGAAATCTGGAGACAGGAAAACCCATTTTGGTCATCGTTGTTCAAAGCAAGTCTCCATTTCTAATATGCAGGACTGTCTGCAGATGTAATGATCCATTGTGGGGGGTCATGAGTTTCCTATCACTGATGATGGAATGGGCTTTCAGCACCCAGAGAGAACACCGTATAGGAGGATTTGGGGGGGGGGGACAAATCCTGGAGAACCCTGGACCTCCAGAGCAGATAATGGATACAGTTATTCATCTTACAAAAGGATTTTCACTTTACAAAAGACTCCTCAGACACAGGGTTCCTTTGAGAGCACCCTACAGTGCATTCAAAGCAAGGTTCCATTTACACAGATGTGTGCACGAGCACAGAAATGAGCCTGGGATCTTCTTGGAGCACGTCAGCCCTGGCGAAGGAGGAAGTGGGCTTGGACAGGATTTCTGTTCCCTCCACCCACCCAATCTTCAGGGCTGTCCCAGGCTCTGCTCCTGGGTACATCTTACCTCCCTTTAAGGTTGTGATAACACATGTTTAAAATTCACAGCAATCCCCCCGTCCCCAACAGTGGTGTCAGCAGAGGAACAGGACATGGGGAAGCGGCCAAGAAAACATACTTTTATTCTTAAAGACAAAGGGAATTTGTTTGAAATTTTTTTTTTTAATTTTTATTTATTTATTTATTTTTATGTGTATGAATGTATTGTCTGCATGCAGGTCTGCGCACCCGTGTCGTGCGATGCCGCGGAGGTCAGAAGACGGTCTCGGATTCCCCTGGAACTGGAGTTCTCCTGGAACCGGAGTCACAGACGGTTCTCAGCCGCCATGTGGGTGCTGGGGATCGAACCCGGGTCCTCTGCAAGAGCGGTCGTCGCTCTTAACCGCTAGGCCATCCCTCCAGCCCCTGTTTGAAATATTTTGAAGTTTCAATATTGTAAACACTAGTTTTATCTTCTAAAAGTTTCATTTTCTTATGCTAAAGACAAGGATACCTCACTGGAATCACATGGAAGCTACCTCGTGTTTTCTGCAACTGATAATTACATGTACATCTGTGTTGTGGGATCTAATGCAAAACTTTTGAAAATCAAATATATTATAGACTTTTTTTTTTTTTTTTGTCTTTTCAAGGCAGCATCTCCCTTTAGTCCCAGCTGGCCTGGAGCTCAGTATGTAGACCAGGCTGGCCTTGAACTCACAGAGATCCACCTGCCTCTGCCTCCCAAGTGCTGAGATTAAAGGCATGCACCACCACACCCAGTGGCAAATCTTTCTGTCTCTACCTACCAAGTTCTAAAATACTGGTGTGCAACTCCAGCCCCTTCAGTGAGTTGAGTTTACAAACAGGCCTGGCCCGCAGCAGGAAGTTCACCCTGGAGTTTGCCCAGCTGATCCAGCCCAATTTTCTGCCTCGTTTTTTTTTAGGGAAGGTCCCAGGACCCAGGACCCAGACCCAGAAGACTACTTTCAGGAGGCAGTAAGTTAACAGTGAGCTGACAGCGCTCCCAGGTCACTGCTCTTCCTTCAAGAGACTGGGTCACATTCTCTCTCTCTGTGCTGTCTACCCAGCTGTCCCCAGAGCTGAGGGAATGCCAGTGAACGACCGTTTCCCAGCAGCGGAGGGGTTAAACTAGAAAAGTCACCCCTGCCCCTCAGCTGCTTATTCCTCAGACCCATTCTTCCCTCCAGTAACTTGAGTGCAGTGAACAGCAGGAGCCAGACAGGCCTCACACAGCCCAGCCGGCAGTGCGCTGCTAGGCATGTGGAGGAGCCACAGGCCCCTGGGAACCAGACCTTCCGAAGGCCCCACAGCCCCGCTGAGACAGTGACTCAGCCAGGCAAACAGGTGTGGAACCAGTCGTCACAGCATCCTACTCATCAGGCCAGCTAAGAGCCTAGAGGCTGGGCTGGGGGTGTAGCTCAGCATTAGTACAATCAACTAGCACCTTTGAGGCCCTGGGTTCAATGCTTAGCCTCTCTCTCTCTCTGACTCTGTCTCTCTCTCTCCTCTCTCTCTCTCTCTCTCTCTCTCTCTCTCTCTCTCTCTCTCTCTCTCTCAGCATGGCATAGATAAATCAGGACTGATTATTTTCCTACAAAAGGATTTTCACTTCATACACCTTATAACAGATTTTAATTTTGTTTTTAAACAGCTATCTTTCTTGAGCTTTGACAAAAAGATTCAATTTGCAAAAATTTGGTTCTCAAATATTTTAGGATAACAACTAACACACAAAGCAAAGTGTAAGTAAATATCTTGCATATTTAAAAATGGAACACTGGCTTATAGGCCCCAGCAGCAGGCAATTAATAAATTATTCAAGCAGGTGGATCATTCTATTTCCAATGTTTAAAATAAGGAGTCTTGATTAAAAGACTTTTTGTGAGCCAGATCTTTGGCTGAAATATTTTCTGAGTATAATTTTTTTTATATAAACTACACATTTGTTGTTGTTGTTGTTTTTGAGACAACAACAGGCCAGCTGGGGCTTCTTCCTGAAGCCCCAGCTGGCCTGGAACTCACTTTGTAGACCAGGCTAACCTTGAACTCATAGAGATCTGCCTGCCTCTGCCTCCCAAGTGCTGGAATTAAAGGCAAAGGCCTGCATCATCATGCCCAGCCCCTCTGAGACACAGTCTTGTTATGTAGCCCAGGCTGGCTTGAACTCTCGATTTTTCTACCTCAGTTTCTCAGATGCTGGGATTATAGGTATGTGTTGCTGTGCTCACAAGACATACTTTTCATACAGCTACTTCTGAGAACAGAAGTTATCCTCTTCTAGAAGACCCCCCAGTTTGGTTCCCAGCACCTACACTGGGCAGCTCACAATGCTCTGTAACTCCAGCTGCAGGGGATCTGACACCGTCTTCTGATATCCACAGGCACCGCACACTTGTGGCACATACATAAACACACACAGATGCAAACACATATATAAACATCAAAATAAATCTTTTTGTTTCTTTTGGTGTTTTTGAGACAGGGTCTCCCTGTAGCCCCAGCTGTCTTGGAACTTGCTCTGTAGACCAGGCTGGCTTTGAACTCAGAAAGATCCACCTGCCTCTGCCTCCAAAGTCCTGGGATTAAAGGTGTACACCACCATGCTCCGCATCAAAATAAATCTTAAAAATTACATTTGAGGGGCTGGAGAGGCCTAACAGCTAAGAACGCCAACTGCTTTGCAGAGGACCCAGGTTCAATCCCCAGCACCCACATGGTGGCTGAGAACCGTCTTTAACTCCAGTTCCAGGGGAATCCGACACCCTCTTCTGACCTCCGTGACACTGCACAACATGGGTGCACAAACCTACATGCAGACAGTACATTCATACACATAAAAAAAATAAATAAAATAAATTACATTTGAGTTCCAGGACAGCTGGGGCTAGAGGGAGACCTTGTCTCGAAAAGACCAAAAAAAAATTACATTTGGGGGGCTGGAGAGATGGCTCAGTTGTTAAGAGAGCCAACTTCTCTTGCAGAAGACCCGGGTTCGATTCCCAGCACCCACATGTCAGCTAAGAATTGTCTTTAAGCTGGGTGTGGTGGCGCACACCTTTAATCCCAGCACTCAGGAGGCAGAAGCAGGTGGATCTCTGTGAGTTCAAGGCCAGCCTGGTCTATAGGGCTAGTTCTAGGCCAGCTGGGGCTATAGGGAGACCCTGTCTCAAAAAGACAAAAAGAAAATTACATTTGGGGAGTTTGGAGAGATGCCTCAGGGGTTCAGAGCCCTAACTGCTCTTGCAAAAGACCTGAGTTCAATTCCCACCACTTACTTTGTAGCTTATAACAGCCTGTAACTGTAGCTGCAGGGGATCTGATACCTTCTTCTGGCCTCTGTGGGTTCCTCCATACGCATGGTGCACATAAACTCAAAAAGGTCAACAGACATACACTTAAATAAATCTTTTAAGAAAAATTACATATACTGGGATGGGAAAGATGGCTCAGCAGTTAAGAGCACCGATGGCTGTTGCACAGGACCTGGGTTTGGTTCCCAGCACTCACATGGTGGCTGACCACCATCCGTAACTCCAGTTCCAGGGGATCCAACACCCTTTTTTTTTTTTTTTTTCCGAGACAGGGTTTCCCTGTAGCCCCAGCTATCCTGGAACACACTGTGTAGACTAGGCTGGCCTTGAACTCACAAAGATCCACCTGCCTCTGCCTCCCAAGTGCTAGGATTAAAGGCGTGCGCCACCACACCCGGCTCCAACACTCTTTTATGACTTCTATAGGCATTGCACAACACAGGTGCACTTACAAACATGTAGGCAATGCACTCGTACACATACAATAAAAAATAAATTTTATGGGCTGGAGAGATAGCCTAGTGGTTAAGAGCACTGACTGCTCTTGCAGAGGACCCGGGTTCAATCCCCAGCACCCACATGGCGGCTAAGAACCATCTGTAACTCCAATTCCAGGAGAACTCCAGTTCCAGGGGAATCTGAGACCCTCTTCTGACCTCGGCATTGCACGACACGGGTGCACAAACCTACATGCAGACAGTACATTCATACACATACAAAAATAAATAAAATTAAAAAAAATTTTATATGGAGGGGCTGAAGAGATGGCTCAGCAGGTAAGAGCACTGGTTTCTCTTGTAGGGGACCTGGGTTTGGTTCCTAGTACCAACAAAAGTACATCTATTAGGTGGACACGTGGACTTGCTAATACTGAAACACTCCTCAGCCACAGAAATGACAAGTTCAAGTGGGTTGACCAGCTGTATCTCAGCACTGAGATAATCTGGACGAAGGCAGCCCGTGATGAGGAAAAACTGACCTTTCTAGGAGCAAATGAGGCCTCTTTACCATCAATAAGCATTGTGCGACCTCCTAGACAGGCTACCGGCACAGGACTCCAAGGACTGCCAGCTCCCTGGAGGCAGGGAGGGAGCAGCCATCTTTGGGGAAGGCGCTCAGGTCTCAGAGGGACTGCTCACTGCCAGGGGCATGAGCTGCTTGCCAGAAAGAAGTGTGAACTGAATAAACTGCTTTCACAGGTCCCTGGGCCCCCATGTCTGTGTCCTGCCCTTCGGTCTTGAGCGGCCTGTCTTCCCCATAGGAGCTTCCTGGGCACCATGGCTGCTTCCCACAGGTGGTGCGGCAGGAGCGGGCATTTGTCACGTCCTGCCTTGTTCTTTCCTGTGTCCCCTTTCTGCTGTGGCCGCTCATCCCCCATCCCTGTTCCCATCTTCTTGTGGGAATGGGAGGGAGGAGGTCAGTATTTCCTTCTCCTGCTGAGAGGAATTGGGGCAGGGGGAGGGGGTGAGGAGGCAGAATTCAGAGGAAGAGCTGTGTCTGGGGAGAGACGAAGCACTGATACAAAATGACCCATTTAAAAGGCCCATGTGAGGCAGCCCCACGTAGCCCCATGCTCTCAGGCTTTCAGCAGACTGAGCTGTAAACACGTGTGCAGGAACATGCCCTTAGTCCTCACACTCGCATGCTTTCCTGCCCGGGTGGGTAGCCTCTCTCCTATCACACACTGAAGTTGACAGAATTCAGCCTAGGAGCAAATGTGGTTACTCAGCCTCTGCCTCTCTCCTCTCTCTTTCCCTTCTGCCCTCTTCTGCTGGCTCTTGTTGTCACACTGTGAGAATGGACTGAGACAGTGTGGGTTCCAGTCAGGCACGGCAGCTGCCAACACTGGGGAGGGAGGCTGAGGCAGGAGGACTGCCACGAGTTTGAGGCCCTCCTGGACTACATAGTGAGTGAGCTAGGGCCAGCTTGGGTTACGTAGTAAAAACCTACCTAAACACACACACACACACACACACACACACACACACACACACACACACACACACACACACACACACACACACACACACACACACGCGGGGACAAAAGGAAGAAAGGGAGGGAGGGAGGGAGGGAGAACTCCAGCACTTGGGAGGAAGGATTTTGAGTTCCAGGTCAGCATGGGTTACACAGCAAAATCTTTCTCTTTAAAAAAAAAAAAAAAAAGGCAGAGGCAGGTGGATCTCTGTTGTTTTTTAGTCTTTTTGAGTCACGGTCTCCCTTTAGTCCCTGGCCTGGAGCTCCCTATGTAGACCAGGCTGGCCTTGAACTCAGAGATCCACCTGCCTCTGCCTCCCGAGAGCTGGGATTAAAGGTGTGCACCACCACACCTAGCTACTAGTCTCTGTGAGCTCTGAGGGCAGCAGTCCCATGCCCCCCAGGGCTACATACTGAGACTCTGTCTCAAACAAAAACAAAACAAGAACAATTTTTTTAAGAAGTAGATGAAACTATGGGGGAATTGGAACTCCCAAACCTGCTACAATTGAGCATTCACACACTGGCCATGTGGGGGAAGACAGTGACAGGCACGGTGGGACTAGGAGGCCTCGAAGTCTATCCTGGCTTCTTTTGTGAGGAATAAGGAATTAGGTTAATTTTTTAAATTTTTATTTATTTATTTTCTATGTGTATGAATGTACTGTCTGCATGCAGGTTTGTGCACCCGTGTCGTGCAATGCCGCGGAGGTCAGAAGAGGGTGTCGGATTCCCCTGGAACTGGAGTTCTCCTGGAATTGGAGTTACAGACGGTTCTCAGCCTCCACGTGGGTGCTGGGAATCGAACCCGGGTCCTCTGCAAGAGCAGTCGGTGCTCTTAACTGCTAGGCCATCTCTCCAGCCCCAGAATTAGGTTAATTTTTAAAAAACATTTGTTTATCTTTATTTTATGCGTATAAGTGTTTTTCTTGTGCATATGTAAGTGCACCAGTGTGTGCAATGCCCACTGAGACCAGAAGAGGGCACTGGGCCTCTTGGAACTGGAGTTCTTAGCCCCCAAGTGGGTGCTGGGAAAGGAATCCAGGTCCTTTTCAAGAGTTGCCAGTGCCCTTAACCACTGACCCATTTCTCCAGACCCAAGATAACTGTTTTCAGGGTTTATTTTTATTTTCTCTCAATTATTGCATACCCCATTTCAGAGATATAGAACCCAAATCACCCTTTAGGTGTGACAGGGTTTCCTCTGAGCCTGGAGCTCAAGGATTCAGCTAGCCTAGCTAGCCAGTGAAGGCAAGGCACCTGCCTGCCTGCCTCCCCAGTGCTGGGATTCTAGGTGTGCATCACCAAGCATACTCAAAAGGCCAAGAATGGCTGGAGAAAACGTGACCTGGTTTGGGAGGGACCCAGCAGGAATGGGTCTGCAAAGAGAAAGATCCCATGTGTGAACCTTGCTACTAGTCTAGCCAGCCTAGCACTTGACATTCCTGGGCTGGGCAAACAATGGAAGAGCAATGTTCAATGATGGCAGAAGAGAGTCAGGGAAGACCCCCCTCCCAGAAAAGAGGGGTAGCTCACCATGACGATGTTGGCTAGATGGGCAGAGACGAGGGCATATACTCCTCCAGAAGAGCCCACAACGGGTGCAGTCATGTCGGCCACAGACACAGCTAAGGAGCCTGGCACAGAAACAGGGAGAACGGTTAAGATTCCAGCCACAGCCCTCGGATTCTGCCGCTGGCTGGAAGGACTCACTGTAAGGGGCTCTATCTCTTCCCCTTTTGATGCTACACTGCCTTGGAGCCTCCTCTGGACTTCCCAGATTTGTGTTTGGCAGAAAGAACCCAATGGGATTCCAAACCAGCAACAACAACAACAAATGGGGGCACCACTTAGCCAGACGGCTGCCTCTAGGAGCTGAAGGCCCAACACTGGGCAGGCGTTTTGGCATTTCACATTCTCTCTCCCTTCCACTCTTAGGGCTCCCCTCCACCCTCAAGCCAGGTGCTAACAGCCCTACTACAAACGAAGGCTCTCATCAGTTTCCTGTGGAAAGTGCTAGAACTAGGATTTTAGTTCTGTCTTCCTTTTTTATTTTATCCCCTTCCCGCAGGGCTTGGACCCAGGGCCTTTGTATAAGCTAGGCAAGCACGCTACCACATCCCCAGCTTGAGACTGCGTAGATCAAAGTCCACCACGCTCTTCCCGTCAGTGGCAGCCATTTCCCACAATGCTGCAGAGCTGGCCTCTACCTCCTCCTCCTCCTAGTGTTTGCTCAGCTGAGTCTGGAAATTTACTCAGCATCACCTTCCACCTCCTTCTAGCCAGGTTAAATCACAGAAGGCCCACAGGATCTCTCAAGTGGGGTTTCTCACGAGGGAGAATGTCCTTGAAAAGTCCCTAGGAAGAGCGACGACGCCACACTCGGGGGTGGGGGTGGGGGTGGGGGCGCTACTGCTCCTAGTCAGTGGGATGTCAAACTTTGGTCCTGGGAGGGAAGCTGGGCAGAGAGGAGATGGGAAATTTATTGTTCTGGTATCATTTAAGTGTGATCAATGCTTTGGCTTCCAGGGAAGGACACAGGAGACTAAAAATAACTAGGAGGTAGAGCCCAGGGCAGAGTGGTGGCTGGCCTGGGTGAGCAAGCAGAAACCACCGCTGGAAAATGCCCGCAGGCTCAGGAGCCAATTAGCCTCTGGAGAGAGGACAGATAGGATAGAGAGGTAGAGTCCCAGGTTCTGCAAAGGTGGGAGGCTCGTTTCTTGGGCCCTTGAACTAGGACTTCTGACCATCTAGGTTGAGAGAGACAGGGAAAGGTCCCTGCAGGGGGATCACTGGCCACCTGCCTCTTGGTACCCTCTTTCCACGTCCCCATGACCAACTATCAAGGGAGGCATAATCTCTGTTGGAAAAAAAAAAATCAAACAAACCCCAGGCTCTCAAGAACTGAACACTTCCAAGTCCTTCTCCCCTCCCAGGGCAACTATAAATCTTGATCCCTTTCAAGTCTTCTCCCCAGACTTAATTTGGTGTTGATCTACTGTCAAATAACTTGTTCTTCTCCTTCTCTTCTTCTTTTTCCTTTTCTTTTCTTTTTGTCTACCCATGGGGTCAGCCATATATGTAAAAAAAAAAAAATTCTCAGGATCACAAACAGGCAGTGGGATCTGCAGAACAAAAGCTCCCCTGGCCGCTGTCTGAGAAGGCTGCATTGCAGGGCTACACAGGGCTGGCTGCCCAAGCTGCTCATTAATTACTGTTTGCTGCAAGGAAGCCCCAGCCTCTCTGGGCTGGTCTCTCCTCCTGCAGGTCCATGCAAAAACCAGAGCCAGAAGCATCACGTGGCCTCCCAGGACAGAAGGGGACAAGCCTGGGAGCACTGACCTTTCCCTCACTTTCCCTGTGCGTACAGTCTTGACCCCTGGGTCAGGGGTCAGCCCAGGGACCCTGGCAGGAATGTGGAGGGGTGTGTGTCTGCCAGTTATACAACCTTGGACAGTGCCTCTTCATTCTTTTGGCTTCAGTATTTCCCTGTATGAAGTGAAGTCTAAGTCTTTCCACATTTGGAGCAGTGAAACCCCTTTCTCAAAGGTAACTGTTTTGGGACCCCTCCTAATTTGCTGAGCACAGTACATGGAGCCCCTCTGGCCAAGTGGGGTGTGGTCTGGGGAGCAAAGTTGTCTGTCCACCTGAGGGAAGTCCAGTGTCAAGAAATCAATGACTCCAGGTTTGACTGAAGATCCGGGGGCTAAGGCACAGATCTCAGTTTCATCCTTTTTTGTTTGGTTTTGTTTGGTTTGGTCTTTTTGAGACAGGGTCTCCCTGCAGCCTCAGCTGTCCTAGAACTCGCTCAGGATGGCCTTGAACTCAGAGGTCCGCCTGCGCCTGCCTCTGCCTCCCATGTGCCACCATGCCCAGCTGGGCTGTTTCATCCTTTTTTTTTTGGGGGGGGGGGTCTCCCTGTAGCCCAGCTGGCCTGGAACTCACTCTGTAGACCAAGCTGGCCTTGAACTCACAGAGATCCATCTGCCTCCGCTTCCTGAGTGCTAGGATTAAAGGTGTGCACCACCACACCTGGCTTAAAGAGGGTTCTTAGCTGCCATGTGGGTGCTGGGAAGAGAACCTGGGTCCTCTGCAAGAGCAGTCGGTGCTCTTAACCACTGAGCCACCTCTCCAGCCCATTTCATCCTTTTTAAAAACTAGAGACAGGATCTTGTTATGTAGCCCAGCCTGGCCTAGAACTTCTTTTCAGAACACACTGACCTCAAATCTGCTGAGATCGTCCTGTTTCTTCCTCCCAGGTACTGGGATTATAGTTGTGTACCACTGTCTTGAAGGGAAAAAGCTGAACCTATCTGCCCAGACTGCTAAGGCTCCTGCTGGGGCCACACAGGATTCTTTCATAACCTGCTGTGACTCAGGGATGATAGGTCTATAAGGTCAGGGCAAATCCCACAGAGGTGGCAAGAGAAGTGGCAGGCCGGAGTGCCACGCCTCACCTCTGCGCACTGCAGACCAAAGGGGCTGCCTACTAAAACATATACTGGGTCACGCCAGCATGTGGGCAAACCGAAGGGCAAAGACGGCTGTGGTCACTTCACCTGAGAAACTTGAAGCAGGTGTTCTCCAACATCTCCCTCAGCCATTAGGAAAAACTCAAATAAAAATTGGCAGAAGCTCTACTGTTAAGCAATGTAACCTTATTTATTCATGTATTCTTTCATCAACTCTACAAACATTTATTACCTAACAGGTGTTAGGCTCTGGGGATACACACTGGCTTCTATAGACTCCGTAATAAAATGTTGCTGATGCAGTTAAGTGCCTTTGTTTATATTTCAGACAGTATCCCATGTCTGGTGTCAAATCTCTCTATAGCTGAGGATAACCTTGAACTCATCATAGTTCTCCTGCCTCTACCTCCTAAGTGTTGGGATTAGAGGTGTGTGCCCCTAGAGCTTGCAAAGATACAGGTTTCTTCTTTTTTAGTTGTTTTTTGAGACAAGATCTCCCTGTAGCCCCAGCTGGCCTAAAACTATGTAGACCACGCTAGCCAGAGATCCACCTGCCTCTGCCTCCAGAGTGTTGAGATTAAAGACATGTGACACCACCTCCAGCTGCAATGCTGGTTTTGTTTTTGGTCTTTTTGAGACAGGGTCTCCCTGTAGTGCAATGCTGGTTTTAAGGTACTTAGATCCTCAGAACATAACTGACAACCTTTGTGAGTTACATATTGGCTGCAGGTGCTGGTTAGAGCCACAGGGCCGTCTTGTTCTATTTCTCAGATGAGTTCACTGAACAAGTAGCTTTACCCCTCCGAATAGCTTTAAAATGGGAGTGCACACCTTAGAGAATTGTTATGAGGTATATAAGTAATGACAACCAAGGCCTAGACCACACGGCTGAGCACTGTATACACGGAGTAATGGTTAACCATCACTGTGACTTGGATTTGGAACACCACCGTTACTGGACAAGAACTAGAGTAGTTCAGATCTCTTGGTTTGTGCCAGGTTACCTGCACAAAAGGAAAGGCCTACCTTTTGTTCTCTTCATACTATGGTGGTATTTACAGAGCGGTCTTTGAGGTCACAGAGTCTGTGTGGGAACCCAGCTCCACCACTTACAGGCTGTGTCTTCTTGGACAAGTCACTTGTCCCTCTAAGCCCCAGCTTGTTTTTTGTTTTGTCTTGTTTTGTTGTTGCTATTGTTTTGACAGAGTCACATGATAGAGCCCAAGCTAGCTTTGAATTTCTGATCCTCCTGTCTCTCTCCAGTGCTGGGATTACAGGCATGCGCCACCATGCCTCAGCCTTGGGCTCTGTATTTACACCAGGCAGAGAGGAGTAGCCACCGCCACATGGGGTGATGTTGAGGATTTACTACACTGTACATGTGAGGCATCGCTAACTACCAGCTCTCTAGTCAACATCTAGCTTTCTTTGGGGGTGAAGAGAGGTGGGAGGTAGCATGAGGAAATCAATCTGTTCAGTCCTGGAGGCCCTCTGCTTTAAGCCGTGGGTCAGGCACAGCAGGGCCCGCTCCTGGCTCCGTGTTGCGGCCCCACACCCTCACATCTCAATGACAGCCCTGCTTCTGTCTGCATCTTCCCACACCTTACTGCCATCCCTGGGGAGGGATGCCTGCACCGTCCTCCCACAGTGTCATCTCTTCTGGGTGAGGGCTGAGTCATTTTGAATCTTCTGTCTTCCAGGTGACTGGCAAACTCCCCCCCCCCCGTCTAATTGACTACTAGCTGCAAGTGTTACGAGTGCTTTCCCTGTTCCTTGTCATTTAACATCTGGGACTCTGAGAATGCAGGTATGAAAAATGCAGCTATAAATCCCCAAGCGTCCGGGCTAGAGGCTCTGTGGGTGGCTGAGGAAGTCTGGAGCACAGAAGTGCTCACTAAACCTTTGTTAAGGACACGGTAGGTGCTGGGTCCCCAAAAAGTCCCACAAGGGGGTGCTGTCCAAACTGCAAGGTGTCACCCCCACACTGAAGTCCCTGAGACTGGTAGGATTTTCCCAGGCCAAGGGTTCACAAACTAGCAGGTAACCCTCATGGGGGTGGGGTGGGGCCCTTCCCTGTTCTGAAGCCACCTCTGTCACTGCCAACGGTCCCTGTCTGCCTGTTTACAAGGCCAAATTGTCCCACTGTCCTGATGACAACTTTAACGCCACTCAGAAAGCATTAAGATCTTACACACACACACACACACACACACACACACACACACACACGCGCGCACACGCACGCGTGCACACACACACCCCTCCCTTGGGTCAGCTGTCAAGCTGAAGAGCCGAGGTGGAGCCTTACTAGGCAGTAACAAAGTTGGAGGCATCATGAGGGAGGATCCCTGTGCTCACCAGCCAGGCTAGCCTGAGGTAACCTTCCCAGCAGAAATCTGCCCTGTTCCCCAGCTGGCCTGTCCACCTTCCTTCTCCAGGCGCACAGACTTCTCAAAATATGGTTGCCCACTACCTTTTCTTTTTTTTAACTTATTATTTTTATTTTATGTGTATGAGTATATTCCCTGCATGTAAGTACACCCATATCATGCAATGCCCACAGAGGTCGGAAGACGGCGTTGGGTTCCCTTGAAACTAGAATTAGGATAGTTGTTAGGTGCTATGTGGGTACTGGGATCTGAACCCCGGTCCTCTGCAAGAGCAGCCAGTGCTCTTAACTGCTGAGCCATCTCTTCAGTTCCACCTCCCCAGCTGCCTTCTAAGCCAGACTGTCCTGTCCTCAGGGGTCTGTGGCTGGTCTGGGTAGAAGCAAGAGCCCCTTATAGGTGCAGCTGTGCCCTGGCCTGGAAGTTTCCTGCCTCTACCCATGCCAGGGATGCCCTTGGTGTCTCTCTGGACCCCACACAGCAGAAAGCCCTTGTTGTCCTATATGCTACCTCCCAACAACCCAGCAGACAGAGATCATTGGCTCCCTCTTCAAGCTTGATGGGACTGAGAGAGGTTATGGAACTTCTCAAGCTCACATAGCTACAACACAGTATTGTGGCAATTGGAACTCCATTAGTCTGCCTGTGCCAAACCCTGTGCTCTGCCCCCCATCATCGGATGCCTCCTTGGGTGGCTGTCTCTTACAGGAAGGTGGGAGACTTACCTGGAGGACCACCCTGTGCCATGTGTGCCCTGGAATCAGGCTTGTTACATCCCTGGGGTGGTGGCCTCTGGCCTGTCCTGGGGAGGTTTACCACGGGGCCCACTTGCCTACCTGCCACAACACCAGCCACGTAGACGAGCCCGATTCGGGTGGCTCCATGCACCATCTCCAGGGGCACCCCCACCAGCAGCTGCAACACCACATTGAGTCCCAGGTGTTCTATCCTGCGACAGACAACATTCATTCATGGATTCGACAGACGCTGCGCGCCAGAATGTTGGAAAGCCAGGAGGGGACAAGGCCCTGTGTTTGCCTTTGAGCAGCTTATGGGCTGAAGAGAGACCATGTGACACCATCCTAGAAAAAGTGGGGAGCCTGGGTGATGACTGAGCCAATCTGCTTCTGCATCCATGACAGGCACTAGCCATGGACAGGATCTAGCAGCTCCAGGGGGTTAACATGTAGGAAGCCAAGGCTCAGAGAGTGCAGCAATGGTTAAAGTCATAAGGCATAGCCCAGGTGTCTGATCTGCCTCAGCCACTCACTCCGTTACCAGCTCTGGGCTCAATCTGGTTTTCAGCTGTACGTGAGCAAGGTACTGATATTGAGAGCACTGTCTTAACTCATCTCAAGCTGGGCATAGTGACACACGCTTTTAATCCTGGCACTCAGGAGGCAGAGGCGGGCAGATATCTGTGAATTCAAGGCCAGCCTGGTCTACATAACAAGTTCCAGGCTAGCTAGGGGCTACAGGGAGACCCTGTCTCAAAAATAACAAACAACCCATCTCAAAGCATTGGAAACCTTGCGTAAACCATTCCACATTTCCCCTTAAAGTCTCATAGGGGAAGGCTCTCCTTCCTGTGTGAACAGGGGTCTGTTCCACTTCAAACCTCTCAGGGCTGAAGAGGGAATCCCAGGCTTTCCTTCCCTTTGCTCGCAGCTAGTCAAGCCAGCTCTTGTTGCTTAGTGTGTGGATATCTATCCACATCTGTGGGTTATCAGAAACGACCCTAATGTTACTATTAAATTAGGGCTTGCAAGTTTACTTGCCACTTTAGCATCCACTATCTCATTTAAACTGAGCCTACAGCATGAGCACAGCTCTCTGTGGGTGGGTTAAGTTATGGATTAACAAATATAACGCATCTAGGGGCTGGAGAGATGGCTCAGTGGTTAAGAACACTGACTGCACTTCCAATTGGACCTGGGTTCGATTCCCAGCACCCACATGGCAGCTAATAACTGTCTTTAAGCTGGGCATGGTGGCACATGCCTTTAATCCTAGAACTCGGGAGGCAGAGGCAAGCAGATTTCTGTGAGGTCAAGGCCAGCCTGGTCTACAGAGTGAGTTCCAGGCCAGCTGGAGCTATAGGGAGACCCTATCTCAAAAAAAAAAAATGAAGTTGGGTGTGGTGGCACATGCCTTTAATCCTAGTACTCAAGAGGCAGAGGCAGGTGGATCTTTGTGAGTTCAAGGCCAGCCTGGTCTACAGAGTGAGTTCCAGGACAACTGGGGCTACAGGGAGACCCTGTCTCAAACACACACACTCAAACACCCGCGCATGCATACACACACACACACACACACACACACACACATACAAAACTGTCTAAACTGGGTATGGTAGAGCATTTCTTTAATCCCTGGGCATGATAGGGCATGCCTTTAATCCCAGCACTCAGGAGGAAGAGGCAGGTGGATCCCAGTGAGATGGAGGCCACCATGGCCTAACACAGTTAGTTCCAGGCCAGCTGAGGCTACAGGGTGACCTTGTCTAAACAAACAAACAAACAAACAAAAACAAATGAGAACACTCTCTAGCTAAGACTGCTACTCTTCAAGGGACCTGGAGCTGGGGTGTTAACTCTTCAGTAGGAGGCACCAGTAAAAGCTATCTCTACTGCACCCTCCAAGAGACTATGAGGCTCTGTAAACAGAAACTATAATTATTCCAAGAGTTCCTCAGAAGACCCTCACAACACAGAGATCACTATGGGAAGTAGGGAGTTCCAATAAATTAGGAAGCATAGAACAAATCTGCAACCTACATCTGCAAGTGCATGGAACTGCTGTAAGTGTGCTGATCCACTGCTGCCTTTCAGTCTTGTTGTTGTTGCTGCTGAAGACAGGGTCTCCTTGTAGCCCCAGCAGGCCTGGAACTCTATGTAGACCAGGCTGGTCTTCGTCTTACAGAGATCTGCTGGCCTCTGCCTCCTGAGTGCTGGGATTAAAGGCATGTGCCACCACACCCAGCTTAAAGACGTTCTTAGCCACCTTGTGGGGGCTGGGAATTGAACCTGGGTCCTCTGCTGGGATTAAAGGTATGCACCACCACACCTGGCTCTGACTTTCAGCATTCTGCTCTGTTTCTTCTTTTCCACACTGGCTTAATAATTGGTATTAGATGAGTTTCAAGTAGCCATTTCAACTCCTACATTCAAGTTGATTCAAAACCAAACCAAACCTAGGCGCTAGAGAGATGACTCAGCAGTTAAGAGCACTGGCTGTTCTTACAGAGGACCCAGGTTTGAATCCCAGCACCCACATGATGGCTAACAACTGTCCTTAACTCCATTTCCAGGGGGATTCAACACCCTCTTCTGTCCTCTGCAGGGACTGCACAACACAGGTGCACTTACACATATGCAGATGTAATGCTCATATACAGTAAAAAAACCAAAAACAAAAACCTAAAAACTCAATTCCAGAGTCTAGGGGAATAGCTCACTGAGAGGACACTTGCCTAGCATTCCAGAAGGCCTGGGTTCAATTCTCTACAGTGCAAAAAATTAACTATTAAGTATGCACATGTAAGTATGTGTTTAACATGTGCCATCTATTTCAACCCAGGTGATCTGGACCTCTACTCCTCTGCAAAGGACTTACAGCCTTGGAAAGACATACTCACCCTGCATGCATGAAGATGTATGTCAGGTAGCGCCAAGCCTGGGCTCTGAGCTGGGGGTGGTAAACCAATGAGTTCTTCAGGTACCGAGGATGGGTCACCTGCAGGACAAACTGATCCAGTGACACCCCATTGTAGAGAAACAAGGCAACCTGGATGGAGCAGAGTGGAGGGCCACTTACTAGGTGCAAACTGCCCAGGGTAGCCCTCGTGCAAACAGGCAGGCACTGGGGACTCAGGAGAACCATCCACCCTCCCAGAGAATGAAAGGTGCCCATAGCTAGCACCCACTCAGGAGAAACATTCTTTTTTTTTTTTTGGTCTTTTCAAGACAGGGTCTCCATATAGCCCAGCTAGCCTGGAACTCACTCTGTGGACGAGGTTGGCTTTGAACTCACAAAGATCCGCCTGCTTCTGCCTCCTGAGTGCTAGGATCAAAGGTGTGTGCCACCACGCCCGTTTCTTGGGTAAATAAGATCCTATGATCTTACTGCCTGTTTCTTGATGGATCTGGAGGATTTTAAACCTTAATTCTACCAAATCTGAGTGTCCTTTTGTTCTGGTTTGGGTTTTTTGAAATAGAGTCTTCCTGTAGTCCCAGCTGGCCGGAACTCACTATGTAGACCAGACTGGTCTCGCTCTCACAGAGATCCACCTGCCTCTGCCTCCATACCTGGCTCCCTCTCTCATTTTTATATAGGTTGGTTTCTTCAAAATAAAGCAAAACAAAATTGTGGTAGACTAGTCATAAAATTTAGCATTTAAAGTCTTTATTTATTTAGTCTATTTATTTATAACTTACTTATTTAGCGTGTGCCATGGCACTTTTGGATTCTGAGGACCAAGCTCGGGTCATCGGGCTTAGCAGCAAGTGCCTTTACCTGCTGGCCTGTTTTCAGCACAGCCTAATGGCATTCAGCACATTCACACTGTGCTGTGGTCACCACCGCCCATTCTCAGAATTCCTTCATCGTGTAAATGATGAATACGACCCATGAACTCATTGTCCCTCCATCCCTCCCGTCCTTCTCTGTCCTGCTTTCATACAAGGACTACTCCAATGCCCAAGTGGCTGGGATCACACAGGATCCTCTCATTTGACTGTGCTTGTTCTTAAGGTTATGCCAACTAACAGTTTCCTTTTTTTTTTTCCCCTTTCTTTTTATTTATTTTTTTTAATATTTTATTTATTATTTAAGTTAGCTACCATATGGGTGCTGGGAATCAAACCCATGTCTCCTGCGAGAGCAGCTAGTGTTCTTAACTGTTGAGCCATCCTCCAACTTGCCTGCCTGCCTGCCTGCCTACCTGCCTCCTTCCCTCCCTTCCTTCCTTTTTTGAGACAGTGTCTCCCTGTAGCCCCAGCTGGCCTGGACCATTTTCAACTCCTACCAACAGCACACAAAGCTTGTAGTTTCCCCTCATCTCATCTCCCCAGGTTAGCTGATTTTGCAGGTGATGAAAGCATATTCATTTAGGTTCTAATAGAGTATTTATTTTGATGATGTTTTCTGGAACTCTGTAAAATGCATCACTCATGCTCCTGTGTTCATAATCAGAGCATGAACGAAGCCATTTAAGGATGTTTCAGGTACCAGGCTGGGTCACAACAGTGATTGTCTCGAGAAATCCCGAAGGGTAGAGTTTCCCTCTAGACTTTGTTCTATTTTAACATTTTCTTTGCGGGAGTGGGAGGGGAGTCCTTCTGAAACAGGATCTCTCTATGTAGTCCTGGCTAGCCTGGAACTCTCTATGTAGATGAGGCTGGCCTTTGCTTCCTGAGTGTTGGAACTCTCTATGTAGACCAGGCTGGCCTCTGCCTCCTGAGTGCTGGGATAAAGGTGTGCACTACCACATCCCACTTAACATTTTCTTTTGCTTTTTTGTCTTTTTAAAAAATTTATTATTTTTTAATGTATTTATTAGTATTATCATTTGCCTTTTTTGTTGTTGTTGTTGTCTTTTTGAGACAGGGTCTCCCTGTAGCCCCAGCTGTCCTGGAACTCACTTTGTAGACCAGGCTGGCCTTGAACTCACAAAGAGCCACCTGCCTCTTCCTCCCGAGTGCTAGGATTAAAGCCACCACACCCGGCTATTATTACTTAAAAAAAATTTTTTTTTACTTATTTTTTTTTATTCGTATGACTGTACTGTCTGCATGTAGGTTTGTGCACCCGTGTTGTGCAATGCCGCGGATGTCAGAAGAGGGTGTCAGATTCCCCTGGAACTGGAGTTTCAGACGGTTCTCAGCAACCATGTGGGTGCTGGGGATCAAACCCGAGTCCTCTGCAAGGGCAGTCGGTGCCCTTAACCGCTAGGCCATCTCTCCAGCCCCCGTGAGACCCTTTCTTAAAAGAACACAAAATGGGCCATGAAGATGGCTCAGAAGGTAAAGGCCATGCCACCACGGGTGCCAACCTGAGTTTAATCCTGGAATCCACCTGGTGGGAGAAGAACAACTCCCGCAAGTTGTCCTCTGATCTTCACATGTAAACCCTGGCATGTACATCCCACCCAAAATAAATAAATGCAATTTAAAACACTTTTAAAAATAAAATATCAAGGGGCTGGAGAGATGGCCTAGCAGTTAAGAGCGCCGACCGTTCTTGCAGAGGACCCGGGTTCGATCCCCAGCACCCACATGGCGGCCGAGAACCGTCTGAAACTCCAATTCCAGGAGAACTCCAGTTCCAGGGGAATCCGACACCCTCTTCTGACTTCCGTGGCATTGCACGACATGGGTGCACAAACTTGCATGCAGACAGTACATTCATACACATACAGAAATAAATAAAATTAATATAAAAAAATTAAAAAAAACTAATAAATAAAAATAAAAATAAAATATCAAAACAGGGGCTGGAGAGATGGCCTAGAGGTTAAGAGCACCGACCGCTCTTACAGAGGACCCGGGTTCGATCCCCAGCACCCACATGGCAGCCGAGAACCGTCTGAAACTCCAATTCCAGGAGAACTTCAGCTCCAGGGGAATCCGAGACCCTCTTCTGACCTCCGTGGCATTGCACGACACGGGTGCACAAACCTGCATGCAGACAGTACATTGATACACATACAGAAATAAATAAAATTAATAAAAAAATTAAAAAAAAGTCTTTAAAAAAAATATCAAAACAGTAATACCAACAACAATAAGTCATAATTAGTGTCAGGTTGGATTTTCAGGACTAACCCTTCAATAGCACTATATGCCCTGTGTTCTCCAAGAAGCTGCTGAGGGGCAGGGTGCTATAAGCCAGTGGTAGTGTGCTTGTCTAGCATGTGTGAAGCATAGGTTCAATTCCCAGCATCACCACCACCACCACTACTACTACTACTACTACATACACACACACACACACACACACACACACACACACACAGATTAAGAGATTGAGAAAGAGTGTGTATGAGAGCTGCTTTGTCTGCCTAAAGCTATGCAGGTGTCCTGGCAGCAAATATAGCTTCCAAGGCATCTCATTATCAAATGGAAGTTAATAAACAGACCCACACAGTAAGTACTTGAAGACACTCTAAGAATGTTTCTCAAAGCACTACAATTTCACTATATACTTGGAGGAAGCCATAACAACAAACAGAAGATCTCTGCAGAACAGAAAGGTACCCCACTCCACCCGTGTGTGTGTATGTGTGTGTGTGTGTGTGTGTGTGTGTGTGTGTGTATGTTTATGTTTTGAGACAGGGGTCTCATTCTGCAGCCCAGTCTGACCCTGAACTCACAGACAATCCACAATCCTCTTCCCTTAGCCTCCCAAGTCTTGGGATTACAGGCATGAGTCACCAGCCCAGCTACACCAGGTATTTCTGATTTAGCAAGAAAGGCCTCCAGGAAGCTTAGCAGCCCCGCCAGGTGACAAGGCAGAAGCATCACTAGACCTTGTTTAGAGGAAGCAGAAACATCACTAGACCTTGTTTAGAGGAAGCAGAAGCATCACTAGACCTTGTGCAGAGGAAGCAGAAGCATCACTAGACCTTGTGCAGAGGAAGCGGAAGCATCACTAGACCTTGTGCAGAGGAAGCGGAAGCATCACTAGACCTTGTGCAGAGGAAGCGGAAGCATCACTAGACCTTGTGCAGAGGAAGTGGAAGCATCACTAGACCTTGTGCAGAGGAAGTGGAAGCATCACTAGACCTTGTGCAGAGGAAGCAGAAGCATCACTAGATCTTGTGCAGAGGAAGCGGCTGGGACATGGCTTTGGAGGAGAAATGGTGGAAGACTGGAAAATGCCAGAGGGAAGCCACGGGTCTTTGTGGGAGCCAGGGGTGGAGTGAGTTACTGGGATTCCAGAGTTAAACTGAGAACCAAGTTCTTGCACAGGGGTAGGACACAGAAAGAAGTGCCTTGGGACTCCCTTGTCTGAGCACTGGGCATTTTTTGTATGAAGAGGCTAATTACCTAAAGAGAGAATGTTCTTTAGAAACTGCATGGTGGTGCATACCTGTAATCCCAGCACTCGGAATGCAGAGGCAGGTGGATCTCTGTGAGTTTAAGGCTAGCTTGGTTTACATAGCTAGCAAGCCCCAGGCCAGCTGGGACTAAAAGGAAACCCTGTCTCAAAAAGACCAAAAATAAGCCAGGTGTGGTGGCGCATGCCTTTAATCCTAGCACTTGGGAGGCAGAGGCAGGTGGATCTTTGTGAGTTCAAGGCCAGCCTGGTCTACAGAGTGAGTTCCAGGACAGCTGGGGCTATAGGCAGACCCTGCCTCGAAAAGACAAAAAAGAAAAAAAGACCAAAAAAGGAACTTCGAGCCTACATTTTCTTATTCACTAACACTCTCTCCCAAGGTAAGTTTCCATGCTCAGAAAGCACTCTCCCCCTCTAAATGGAGGTGACAGCACAGGAAAGAGCTAATGACACCTGCATTCCAGATTGGAAATGATGTCTCAAGGTACCATGGCTAGTAGTCCTGACCACCTGGGGAGGAACTAAAAAAAAAAATGATTTTACTGAGTTTGTTGGCTAAATCCCCAAGTTTGTGAGCTCATCACACATCATAGCTGTGTTTTGAAGGGTGTGGCAATATGGGGTTTGCTGCAGCAAAAAATGCCTGCAGAAATGATCTTTGCCTGAGAGTGGTGGCTTACTATTGGCACTCAGACTAGGCAACTGTCGCAGCCCAGCCAGCCTGGGCTGCATAGTAAGGTTCAGCCAGCATGGACTACAGAGTGAGACCCTGTCTCAAACAGCAAAAGGCAAAACATGGGGCTGGAGAGATGGCTCAGCAATTAAGAGCGCTTGCTAGTCTTCCAGAGGCCTGGAGTTGGGTTCTATTCTAGTTAGCCTCAGCCGTCAACCTGACACAATTCTAGAGTCACCTGGGAAGAGGAAACCAACTGAAGGCTTTCCCAAGTCAGACTGGCTGCTGGCCGTGTCTGTGAGGCATTTTCTTTTTGGTCTTTTCGAGACAGGGTCTCCCTGTAGCCCCAGCTGTCCTGGAACTCACTCTGTAGACCAGGCTGGCCTTGAACTCACAGAGATCTGCCTGCCTCTGCCTCCCAAGTGGTAGGATTAAAGGTGTGCGCCACCATGCCTGGCTGGGGCACTTTTTTTTTTTAATTTTATTTACTTTTTGTATGTATATCAATGTACTGTCTGCATGTAGGTTTGTGCACCCGTGTTGTGCAATGCCGTGGAGGTCAGAAGAGGGTCTCGGATTCCCCTGGAACTGGAGTTCTCCTGGAATTGGATTTACAGATGGTTCTTAGCCGCCATGTTGGGTGCTGGGGATCAAACCCGGGTCCTCTGCAAGAGCAGTTGGTGCTCTTAACTGCTAGGCTATCTCTCCAGCCCCCTGAGGCACTTTCTTAACTGCTGATAGATTTAGGAGGACCTAGCCCATTGTGCAGTGCAGTGCCACCCCTGGGCAGGAGGGTCTGGGTTGTATAAGCTGAGCAGGAACTGAGGGGAACAAGCCACTGTGATTTCTGGGTTGGGCTCCTGCCATGAATGTCTGCCTTGGCTTCCTCAATGATGAACTATAACCTGTAAGATGAAATAAACCCTTTCCTCCTTGAAGTTGTTTTTGGTGAGTGTTTTATCACAGCAACAGAAACCAATCTAGGTCAGATACCCAGCACCCATATAAGGGCAACCACTTTTAACTCCAGCTCCAGGGGACCCAACATCCTCTTCTGGCCTCAGTCAGGGTCCAGGGTCCAGTCATTCTCACACATGCACACACACAGAGGTGTACATACAAATAAATCTTAAAAAAAAAAAAAAAGCTGGAGAGACTATTTAGCAGTTAAGAGCACTGGCTGCTCTTGCAGAGGACCCGAGTTCAATTCCTAGCACTCACATGATGGCTATTAACTGTCTATAGCTCTGGGAGAATCCTTCTTTCTTCTGACTTCCACGGGCAATACCGTCACACACATAAAGTTTAAAAACAATAACTAAAATATCAAACCCTCCAGAAATTTGGACTGTCTTCACAGCCCAGGGTTATAACAACGCTTGTACTCACTAGCTTGGCACTGACTTGCCGGACAACTGTTATTTGATCCTTAACCTTCACTTGTAGGGGAGGAGCCTGTCCTCCACTCACGGCCTCTCATATCCTTTCCCCACACAGCCCCCTAGATCTAGAACGCCCCTGTGCATGCTGGTCCTTACCTCCAGGAGTGTGACTGTGATCATGAACCAGGGCGGGGGGCAGCAGGTGTAGCTGTCGTAGTACCACTTTCGGTCAATCTCCCGGGGCAGAGTCTCATAGGCCACGTGGCGGATGAGCCGCTGGGAGAGGCTCAGCCCCTTCTCCTCCAGCAGGGCCTTGCTGCTCAGCCTGCGGTTGCCCTGCAGGATGGCTTGGCGGAAGCTGTTGGAACGCTTGTTGCTCATCTGCACAGGAAACAGTGGGGAGAGGATCAGAGCCAGGGCCTCAGGGGAGCAGGGTGCCCGCACCTCAGCCACTAGATTCTGCAGACGCCCAGGCCCACTTCTCCCATTCTTCCTCTAGAGCTCATGAGAACCAGAACTCCCTTCAGGCACAATCTGACGGGACTGTCCTGAGCACTGTGTTGGCTCCTTTAACACTCACAGCTCATCTACCTGTTCAGTAAAGACTCTGAACACCCCACTCTTCCCTATAGGAAACTGAGGTACAGAGTCTTAAAAACCCACAAAGTTCAAGTCCAGGCCTGTACTTGTGTTCATTCCACACTCCTCATCCTCACATCATCACATGAAGCACGAGGGCCTTCACCAAACACTGGAGAGACAATTGTGCTCAGGACAGTGAAGTAGCCAGCAGTCGCGGTTCAGAGTGATGGTGGCTGGGAGAACACAGGTACGAGGCCAGTGTGTCTCAAGGTGGTCCTGAAGGAGGTGATAGCTGGGTGAGGGCCACAGGCCAGTCGGAATTAGCATCCTCAGACATGTCAGCCTGGGAAGACCCAGGAGCTCTTGGTCAGCTAGTTGTTGGAAGCCTCCAGAACCAGAGCCTGGTGCCCTGTGGTGGCAGCTATGACAGCCAAGTGTCCCGTATAGCCTATGGTGCTCGGTAAGCCCAAGACCTGGTTTGGGGTCCCACCTAAGACCTGGCCCTGCACCCAGAAGCCCAAGGCTGCCCTGGCCAATCTTCCATAGAGATCTGGCTGCCTCACCCAGTAGATGGCTGGCTGCCTCACCCAGCACACAGCCAGACTCGGGCCAGAGGCAGCCTTACTGACATGCAGCCTCTAGAAGCCTCTAGCACAGTACATGTGGCTGGTGAGAACCTCCCCTGCACAGTGCCCTACATTCAGATGTGGCTGGTGAGAACCTCCCCTGCACAGTGCCCTACATTCAGATGTGGCTGGTGAGAACCTCCCCTGCACAGTGCCCTACATTCAGATGTGGCTGGTGAGAACCTCCCCTGCACAGCCCCCTACATTCAGATGTGGCTGGTGACCTCCCCTGCACGGTCCCCTACATCCTGAACCCCACTGCTTCTCGTGTTCAATGTCTGTCTTCAAGTCAGCCTCCTCTGGGCCGGCCATCCTAAATGGAGGCTGTCTGGCCATTCCCATCCCAGTTCCTAGCCCCGTGCCTACAAGGTGTAGCTCTCCTCCCTGATGGCTGAGGACTTCGGTAGATAAAGGCAGGGGCTACAGCTACACAAACATTGTGAACCTCAAATAAGATCCTACTGCCAAATTACCTTCTCCTCCCAAGTCCTGAGCACCCACATGCCCTGGGTATGCCCAGCATACAGGTTCTCACACGTACACCTGGTTGGGTTGTAGCTGGCTCAGCAGGAGCTCGGGAGAAGCAGCACATACACACTCACCATTTAGCTGGGTCCTACACGGGCCCAGAGCCAGGACAGGCAGAGATGCAACTATGGCTGCAAACCCCACAGGGCTTACAGGGAGGCAAGTGGATACACCCGTAAAAGAAGGGGACATCACAGCCACCTGGTACACATCATGAAGATAGGGGCTAAAGCTTTGAGAGAGAGTGGGGTCATTTTCCCAAGGGCTCAGCGTAAATTGGTTAGGATTCAAATCCAGATCTGCCTGACTCGAGTCCATGCTGGTCTGGATGGAGCTTTTCTGGTCATTGAAGGAGCCTTGGTGAGCGAAGTCAGGGTACATTTCAGTCCCTCACAGCCAGGCATCCTTATATAGCGCACAGCCTGCAGCTGACACCCTGTCCACTTGGCTGTGCTCAATGTGGTCTGTGCTATGATGAGACCTGGGCAAGCCCTGGAGGGGCTCTGTAGGTTGATTTGTTCTGCCTGGGCCTCAGAAATCATGCAGGGAAGGATCCTGGCAGAAGTACATTAAGAGGCAACAGAAACTTTCAAGTACAGACCTTTATCACATTTGATCTTTTTTTTTTTTTTTTTTTTTTTTGTCTTTTCGAGACAGGGTCTCCCTGTAGCCCTAGCTGTCCTGGAACTCACTCTGTAGACCAGGCTAGCCTTGAACTCACAAAGTTCCACCTGCCTCTGCCTCCCAAGTGCTAGAATTAAAGGCGTGCATCACCACGCCCGGCTTGATCTTTTCAAAAACCCTGAATGAGCCCTTAGGTTTTCCCTTTGGGAAAATGAGAGGCCCAGAGTGGGCGGCCAAGGCAGAATGAGGGCCAGGGCCTGAGCCCTCTGCCTACCCAAGGCTCTTGCTCTGGTGGATCTGTCAACTGGGCCTCCAAGGCAGCCCTCTTTATGGGAATGCAGCTGTGACTGGCTGCTCCACTAGACTTTGGACAGAGAAATGTCTCAATATCATGTCACTCTCATGAGATCACAGAACAGGCTCCACTGGTGCTGGTCAGGAGAGAAACACCTCTCACACCAAGTGCAGCCTTGCTGGGGAGGCATCTCATGCATGCAGGCTGGGCTGGGCACAGGCCTGTGAGGGCTCAGGCCCATGGCCTGTTTCTTGGTGACACTGTTGAGCTCCAAGTCACAGGACTCACCTGTGTCACCCAGCTTGTGAACCTTCCTCCGAGCTCAGCTTAGGCCAGGCTTCCAGGTTTGTTCCCTGGGACACTCTGAACAGTGAAGACTCCTCACCCCTAAATCCCTGCAGCAGCCCCTTGAAAACCCGTGAGCCCCCTGGGCTGTGGCAGCCTGCAGCTGAGAGAGCATCACAGCGCCATCTCTGCCCGAGCACCTACGTGGGATGGGACAACCAAAGCCACGAGTATGCAGCCTTCCTCACCACTGAGGCCTTTGGATTCTAGGAGTGCAGGAAACGTCCCAGTTCTTTTTCCCCTCTGTGAGTGACATGATGAGAGGCAGACCACCTCCGCCTCATCGGCGGGGGAAATGCAAAGACGTGCAGCCTTGTGTTCACCCTGGTGGGGGAAAACACAGCCTGACCAGACCCAGAAGTCTAACCCTGCCACAGCTGCTGAAAGGACATAGACAGCATCAACCCCAGGAAGGAGGAAGCTACTACTAAAGATACCAGACAATGGGCAGGACTCAAAAGCCTCCACTCCAGGGCTCTATGGAGAACCCAGGACACTGGCCAGCGGCTCTCACAGCTCGGGCCTCCATGTGTGCTATGCTGTTCCTAGGGAAGTCTGGCCTAATCTGGTTGTCTTCTGTTGCAGAAGCTCTACATTCCCAGTCCTTCAATTGGTGAAACTGTCCCCACAACCAGACCCAGGCATGGTCACTGAGGTCATCAATTCATCTCACTGGCTCAATCTATGCTAGTGCATGAAAAAAAATCTTAAGGTTTGTGTAGGACCTACAAGAAGAAGGAAAATCTCTGTCTAAACTGTGGGTCCAAGTGTGTAAGTGCAGTGCCGCCTCCTTGCTACCCAACGGGAAGGGCTGGAATTGCCAGGAGCTGCTCTCAGGAAACAGGCAGAAACCAGAGAAGAAAAACCAGTGGTATCCTCTCATGTGCCAAGGCCAGGGCTTTTCAACAGTCAGTCAAGAGACCCCTTTGCCTAAAACTATCTCCTGTGTCTAAAACTCCCCACCACCAGCCCACCCAGGGCAGACCACTTCCAGAGTGCTCACCAGGTTGACGAAGTCCTGGTAGCAGATCTGTCCATCTGCATGGCTGTCAGCGAGAGCCAGGAGCACCTCCTTTTTGTGTGGATCCAGCTTGGAGCTGTGACTCTCCAGGAGGCTTCGGAACTTGCCTGTGCTGATGTAGCCTGTGCTCCCGGGGTCAAACTGAAGGAGAGGCAGAGAGCAGCCGAGTCAGTGGGACACAGCCCTCCAGCACTGATGTGACGGCCCAGGTCTGTACCCTTACTCATGGGCTCCTGCCCATCCTCTGCCCAGAGGGGCCCACGTGGTATCAGGGACCCCCCCTCCCCCGCTCAGGATCGTCCAATCCAACCACTTTGTAGGAAGAAAGCACATCTCCTCTTCCCTTACTCTTTTTTTTTTTTAATTTTTTTTTTTTTGTAAGTTATGAATGTACTGTCTGCATGCAGGTCTCTGCACCGTGTTGTGCAATGCCGCGGAGGTCAGAAGAGGTGCGCCAGATTCCCCTGGAACTGGAGTTCTCTGGAATTGGAGTTACAGACGGTTCTTAGCCGCCATGTGGGTGCTGGGGATCGAACCCGGGTCCTAACCGCTAGGCTATCTCTCCAGCCCCCCTTACTCTTTTTTTTTTTTAATTTTCATTTATTTACTTATTTTTATGTGTGAATTTTGTCTGCATGCAGGTCGCGCACCCGTGTCGTGCGTGCCGCGGAGGTCAGAAGATGGTCTCGGATTCCCTGGAACTGGAGTTCTCCTGAACCGGAGTTACAGATGGTTTCAGCCGCCATGTGGGTGCTGGGGACGACCCGGGTCCTCTGCAAGAGTCGTCGGTGCTCTCTAACCGCTAGGCCATCCCTCAGCCCCCCCTTACTCTTACTTTGTTTCTTTGGGACAGGTCTCACTATATAGCTCAGGCTGGCCCGCAAGGCATGGATCACCACACAGCTCTGATTTTTTTTTTTTTTTTGGATGGTGCTGGGGACTGAGTCCAGGATCTCACACATGCTAGACAACCACTCTACTACTGCGCTGTATCCCTACACCTCTCCCCGGCTCACTTCTGACTATGGAGAAGAAAACAGGAATGATGCTCAATATGTCAAGGAGACAGAGGACTTTTCCAGCCTCAGATGGGGAAGAGGCAAGGGGCTTCATCTAGAGACTGCAGCAGGGACAAGAGCTCCCCTGTGCAGGAGGCATGCTGGGCCTGGCCGGGCGTTCTTCGTCTCCCCATGACTCCTCCAGGGCCCTATTAACACCCACATGCTAGCAGGCACACCAAAGGCATACTCTGTTCAGTTTTTATTTCAGGGTATATGTGTGTGTCTGTGAGCAGACACGTGCATTTTACACCTCTCTTTCACCCCCTGCAGCTCCCCTGTACCCTGGACAGCGGCCAGGCTTCCCACCCATAACATCGTTAGCGACTTCTGCTTCCTCACTGTGCTACAACTCCTCAAAAGCTGGAACCATCTGACCTGGGTGCTCAGAACAGAGTCTGCATTATGGGCACTCAATCAAGATTTGTTGGATGAATAGATGGGACGTTCAGGTGAACAGACAGGTACTAATTTTCCACGAGAATCCTCTTAGGCTATTAGAAAGTGCTTTAACCTTCTTTCCCCTCTTCCTTCACAGAGCCCACCCAAGGCCTATCCTACACGCCTTCTGTCAGGAAATGATACCTACCTCTCATGGTGCCACCCAAAGGGTTCCCTACAGACTCCAGTGCCTCTGTGGAAATGCTTGGGGGTTGCTGAGGTTTGAAAAAGGACTGCAATAGAGGCAGGGCATGACAGCACACACCTTTAATTCCAGCACTCAGGGGCAGAGGCAGGTGGATATCTATGAGTTAAAGGCCAACCTGGTCTATATAACCAGTTCCAGGCTAGTCAGCGCAACATAGAAGACCCTGTCTCAAATAAATAAATAAATAGCCCTGGGCCTGATTCCTAGTACTGAAAAAGGTTTTCACTAAAAGACAATGGACATTGGGAATGATTATGGGAGGGAGACCAGAAGGTCAAACCCATGCTGGCCCTTTTCTCTCTTTTATTTTTTTGGGGGGGGGCTCTTTTTGAGAAAGGGATTCCCTGTAGCCCCAGCTGTCCTGGAACTTACTCTGAAGACCAGGCTGGCCTTGAACTCACAAAGATCCGCCTGCCTCTCTGCCTCCCAAGTGCTAGGATTAAAGGCGTGCGCCACCATGCCCAGCTCCCACAATGAAATTTTTATAAAAGGGTAAGAACACTTAGTCGCTGTGCTTTCACAAAGCCAAACACTATTTTGCTCACTTTATTTACAGAATTTTTTTTAATGTTTTTTTTTAAACTTTTTAAAATTTTATTTATTTTCTATGTGTATGAATGTACTGTCTGCATGTAGGTTTGTGCACCTGTGTCATGCAATGCCGCGGAGGTCAGAAGAGGGATTCGGATTCCCCTGGAACTGGAGTTCTCCTGGAATTGGAGTTAGACGGTTCTCAGCCACCATGTGGGTGCTGGGGATCGAACCCGGGTCCTCTGCAAGAGCAGTCGGTGCTCTTAACCACTAGGCTATCTCTCCAGCCCTTATTTACAGAATTTCTTGGACCACTCCCCTCCACAACAGATGAGGCAAAGAGCATTATAATCCTTCTATCACAAAGAAGGACATAGAAGGAGGAAATCTATGCAGACAAATGAAATAGCCTGCCTGCAAGAGTCCACATCCAGGCAGCTCAGCCTGGCCTTGAAGCCTCTGCTGGCTGCCACGGACCCTCAGTTCCAGGAGCAGTTTTGTTGTCCGCAAGCAAAACTGGAGGACCAAAGAGCTGAGCCCAGCCTCAGACTGAGGGAGGGAGGCAGGGGCTCCAGAAATCCATGGTGCCCTCCTACGGAAGTTTTTACAGCAGCAGAGAGCCCCGGACAGAGCTGGTTCTGGCCTCCTTATTGCTCAGACATGGAAACTGAAAGAAAAACAGTGCCAATAGCCAACAGGTGGCTTTTTTGGTTGTTTGTTTGTTTGTTTGTTTGGAGAGGGGCTCTTCTATCCCAGTGAGCCACATGGACCAACCCTAATTCCATCATAGGCATCCACTAGCCTGGGCTTGCTTGGCCCTATGTGGGCCTTGAGGCTAGATTGTAGTCTCTGGGAAGATGCCTGTTGGGCCTTGCAGGGGTCTGGAGTCCTTTGCACATCACAGACCCTCTCCTGCCTCCATAGGGGAGAAAGCCCAGTGGTTTTGCATGTGCTGGGAGCCCAGCAGAGTATCCCTTCCCAGAGGCCCCTCAGAGCCGCACAGAGGATGAGGTAGGGGGCTAGGATCAGGCACCAAACAAAGGGCCACCTGCTCTCCTCCTCGCCTTCCCCCTCCAGGGTTCCCTGCTGTTGTCCTAGTGACAAGGGCTGCCCTGTGACTCCCCCACCCCCACCCCAAGGACATTACAGGCTCTATCTACACCACAGAGAACGTGCTGGAATCAGGCCGAGCCTCCATTCTCTGCCAAAACTCTACCTTTCATGCCAGGGCCAGGCAGGCCAGACAATGGGGGGTCACCACTACCCTAATAATGAGGTCTCAGGAGCTGAAGGATGACTGGGGGTTGGAGAGAGGCAGGGACAGGGCCAGCTGTTGAGGTCCCAGTATCTCAGACAATGACAAGGGCAGAACTGGCAGTGGGGCCTGGGTCAGAGAGAGGCAGAAGACGGAAAGACCCAGAAAGACAGAAATACAGGGTTGGGGTTGGGGAGGACAGCATGCCTAGAAATCAGAAGGTCCCATCACACAGAAGAAGGCTGGGACTTAGGACCAAGGCTGTGCCCTTACAGCAAGATGGCAGGGAACAAGGCAAAACCACATTCTTGTCTCTACCAAGCAGGACTGGTATAATTTAGGATGAACAGCCCAGCCTCGACTGTCCCTTCTGGAGAGTGGGCTGAAGCCGACACAGAGCAGCAGCTCCCCAGGGGTCAGCCCATTGCCTCGTCAAAATAGGGTCTGTCCCTCTGTCTGTCCCCTTCTAGCCTCCTAGGAGGGCAGCTTTCTGCTTTGGAGGAGGGACTGGACAAGCCGTGTAAATGCAGTTTCCTAGTTAGGAATGTGCCGGAGCTGCTGAAGCTGCCCCTTCCTGAGGTTTTTGCCCTGGATTCACTCATTTAGGCAGCCTGAGGATGGAGTGGAGGTGGTGGGGTGGGAGGCAGCCTGGCTGGGGCTGGTCCTTGTCAGTCAGTCAGAGCAGCTGGAGGAGCGAATGTGTCTGTGAATGGGGCAGGGACTCAGCAGGGAGGGAGGAGTCAGAGAGGGAAGCCCGCAGGCACAAGCCTTTAAATCCTAGCACTCAGGAGGCAGAGGCAGGCAGATCTTTGTGCGCTCAAGGCCAGCTTGGTCTACAGAGTGAGTTCCAGGACAGCTGGAGCTACAGGGAGACCCTGTCTTGAAAGGACCCCGCCCCAAAAAGAGTAAATGAAAACTGAGGCAGTACTAACATGATGCAGCAGCACAGCAGGTTAGGGGCTACCAGGGAAGCCAAGTGTGGCACTGCTGGCCTATAATCACGTGGACGGTGAAGGCAGGAGGATCAGGAGTCCAAGGTCATCCTCAGCTACATATAAAGTTCAAGATCATCCTCAGCTACATATAAAGTTCAAGGCCAGCCTGGGCCACAGAAGACCATGCTGCCAAAAACTCAAAAACAAATCCCCAAATAGTCGTTAAGAACCTCAGTGGCTTTCAAATGGCACTACAGAGTGCCAGAGGCTTGGAGGCCTCCAAGGCCCAGAAGCCCTGAGGAGGGGATGACGGAGCAGCACCCCTACTCCCCCATTCCCTGGGCTCAGCAGCCCCACTTCGAGGAGCCTGTTTATGTACTGGCCTCCTGCCTCCTTCCCAGTTGAACAACACAATGCAATGACCTGAAACGTGGGGTGCTTGCTAAGGATAGGGTACTAGCCTCACTGGGCCTTCGGGTCACTACTCACTCTTCTCCCAGGACTATACTGGTTTATACCAATTTTCCAAATGATTCACTGGGCCCTCTTTACTCTCAAAGAGTCCCAACTTGGCTGGCAAAGTAGATGGTCTCCCTGACTGCATGTCACTCTCAGGAATCTATGAGGTCCTTACTGTTACCAGCACCATTTTATGGGGTGGGGGTTGGAATGGGAAACTAAGGCGCCAAGAGCTGAGCTGTTTGCATTTGAACAGATGGTAGTGTAGGTGAATTCAGACCCAGGTAGAAGAGCGGAGAGCCTGGAATTCCTCCCAGAACTGCAAAACCATGGCTAAAGAGTTCAAGAGACCCTGGCTAGTCCTACCATCTGGCCATCCGTCTAACACGTTTTAAGGATTCATTGTGGCCTGGGCATCACCCTCATTATATGGACATAGAAACAAGCAGAGACCAGCAGAGACTAGCTCCAGGCCAGAGAGCGAGTGAGCGGTCTGTCTGGAAATACTCTGAGGTTCCCTCCGCTGAGTTTTCTGGCCCCAGCCTGGCCCAGCCTTGTTTTTCTTGGTCCCGGTCAGATATGAAACTTCATCTGTGGATCTCACCAGTATACGTTTCACTAAACCCTGGACCCAAGACGGTCCATCAAAGTATGGTGGGTGACGAGAGTAGACAGCAGTCCCTTCCCAGGGGCTTCCTGGAAGGTGTAGAAGGTAACGATGGAGGTGGGGGACAAGGAGGCTGGAATCGGACACCAGACAAAGACCAACTTTCTTTCCTATAATTAGAAAACTCTCACAGAAGGCCGTGGCGTGAGCACCGCATGAGGGCTCTGCGGGGCTGGGCATCTGACTTGGTTCAGCCTCCCATTTTCCTAATTTGCCCTTATTTGAACATAGCATTTTTCCCACGATAACACTGTATGGAACATTCTTTAGGAACAATGCAGGAATCCACAGTACAATCATGTTTCCTTTGTGAAATCCAGGCTCCTTTGTCAGGGTTAAGGACCCGGCTTTTCTGCTCCAGCTCAAGTGGCACAGCCTCTCAAGACAGCTGACGTTATATTTATGCTGGAGTTCTCCAGCAGCACTAGAAGTCTGTGGGATCTGGGCCTAACCAGAAGGTTGACTGGGGATATCAGGTCCCAGGAGAGCCTGAGAAATCAGTGATTGGCCTAATGGGGCCACTGAGCTGAGCTCTCAGGGAACAAACCCTGCTGGAGTTGGGATCTGCCTGCTCAGCACCCAGGACAGCAGCCCGGCTTTTTGCCTAGAGGCTCTAGGCCAGGGCTTCAGAATTTACTTGGCAACCAGGAAGCATGCGAGGAGAGGGGAACCTGTCTACTTCACATCTATTGTGCATCTGTGACTTGCACAGACCATATTTCCAGGACAAGCACATGTCTGGTTCCTGCTCCCAGCCCTTGATTCTCATTCTTCCACATCTGCAGAGCCTTATGAGCCAAGGCAACACCTAGGGGCAACAAACTAGCTGCCCCTCTGTGAAGACTGCTCAGAAACCTAGGACCTGGGCAGGTTCTCACCCTCGTCCCACTTCTGGGCAAACAGGGAAATGGCCACAGGGCATGTGTGCTGGGGCAGGATGAGGTGCAGGCAGCTGTCCTATATATGGGTAGGGTGTCACCCCCATCTGGTGCCTCCTTATTTCGTACCAGGCTTCTGAGCAGAGTGAATTAACGAGGCTGCCCAGAGGTTATGGCTCAGCAGAGCTGGCCCCACCTAGCAGGCCAGGGCCCACCAGGGAACTCTGGTCCATTCATGGATATTTACAGCCCCATCAATTGGTTCCAGGCTGCAGCTGTCGAGGTCAGGAGGAGAGGTGCTGCGAGGAGGAGCTTTCTCTTCCTCTTCTTCCTTGCAAATGAGGATGCTAATCCACCCCAGAGAGAAAAAACACTCTGTGCCCCTCCTGTAACCTTCTCCCTCTAAGGCTTCAGAACAGGGACTTTCACAAATGGTTTATGCTTTCTGTTCTCACGCGAAACCCAATTAAGTGTGACTAGTCCCATTTAACAGATACAGAAACCGATGCCCTCAAAGGTGTCCTGTCTGACCATAGCTCTCCGAGTGAGAACAGGTACCTTCTGACCTACTCCAAGGGCTTCACAGACCTCAAGCCTCCATGGGAGGAGAAGTAAATGGCCCTAAAGACATGTTCTGACCCCTCCTGACCTCCCAGAGCCACAAGGAGCCACAGCAGTCTCTCAGCAGCTAGGCCTCACAAGGCAATTCTGAATCCAGGCCCCTGCGCACCCCTCCTCCACTCATAGGTCACAGCTCAATCCTATGGGCGGGTTAGGGAGGCAGAACTCTCTTCTCCCAGCAGACTCCAAACTGGCTGAGTGGTTGGACAGGCAGAACTAAAAGAAACCATGTAGGGGGCTGGAGAGATGGCCTAGCAGTTGGGAGCACCGACGCTCTTGCAGAGGACCGGGGTTCGATCCCCAGCACCCACATGGCGGCCAAGGGCCGTCTGGAACTCCAGTTCCAGGGGAATCCGACACCCTCTTCTGACCTCCGCGGCATTGCACGACACGGGTGCACAGACTTGCATGCAGACGGTGCATTCATACACATACAGAAATAAATAAAATTAATAAAAAAAATTAAAAAAAAAAAAAGAAAACCATGTACTTCACCAATGCCTGGAGGAGAGGAGGAGACGAGCCTGCTCAGAATGCAGGAAGCTGCCGCCACTCCCGGAGCCCCCCCCCCCCCGAATCTCTCTGATTCTCAGAACAGAGGAGTTAAGCAGTCCATGAGGAATAGGAGGGAGGCAGAGGGCAGAGCAGGAAAAGTCAGGCGGGATGAAGAAAACTCGAACTTCCCATTTACCTTCGGTCCTATTGCATTGTGGGAGCCGTCTCCTTCACCAAGCTCTGCCCCTCCCCACCTGAGAGCATGCCCCCAAAGACTCCACTTCTGATTCAGTGGGCCTTGTCATAAGCTCTGAGGGGGTGGCTGGGGGCTGTGACTCAGAGGTAATACCCTTGGGATCAGGAACAGATGTAGTGCCCAGGCTGACTCATCTGGCCCAGCTTGTCAGGGCCACCTAGGGACCAAGGCAGAGTCATAGCCATAAAACCAGAATCCTCCAGGGAACAGTAGGAACAAGGGTCAAGGAGGAGGTAGGACCTCGGAGGGAGATCCGACATCTGCCCTGTCTCTCCCCTTCAGCCTAAACCCTTGCTTTCTGCTGCCTTCTCTAGAAGCCCCCGGAGTTCCTCTGGTTCACAGAACAGAGACTAAGCAGTCCAGGAGAAGAGGAGGCAGGAGGCAGAGCAGGAGCAGGCAGGTGGACTGAAGGGAGACGGGAGGACTGGCCAGCCAGTCTGTAAGTCAGCAGCTCCAGGTTCAGCAGGAAACCCTGTCTCGAAAGCTCAAGTGGAGAGTGTTGAGGAAGACACCCGATGGCCTCCTCTGCTTCTACCCTCACATATGTGCATGCACACAGTTACATGGATGGATACACACACACACACACACACACACACACACACAAACACAAACACACACACGCACTCACACACTCAGAGAGAACTGTATAGAGCTGAATGTACTTAGTAGTGCACACATGTATTGCTGGTATTCAGGAGGCAGAGTTAAAAGGCAACCTGGGCTCTATGGTGAGACCTGTTTTTTTTGTTTTGTTTTGTCTTTTTGAGACAGGGTCTCCCTGTAGCTCCAGCTGGCCTGGAACTCACAGAGATCTGCCTGCCTCTGCCTCCCAAGTGTTGGAATTAGAGTCATGAGTCACCATGCCTGGCATTTTTTTTTTTTAAATTATCATTAGGGGCTGGAGGGATGGCCTAGCATCTTGCAGAGGACCTGGGTTCGATCCGCAGCACCCACATGGTGGCTGAGAACCATCTTTAACTCCTAACTCCAGTTCCAGGAGAATCTGACACCCTCTTCTGACCTCTGCGGCACTGTACAACACGGGTGCACAAACCTACATACAGACAGTACATTCATACACATAAAAAATAAATAAAATTTAAAAAACTATCATTATTTTATGTATATGAGTGTACTGCCTGCATGTATGTAAGTGCACCTGTGTCATGCAATGCCCATGGAATTCAGAAGAAGGTGTTGGGTTCCCTAGAACTGGAGTTAGGGATGGTTGTTAGCCACTATGTGGGTGCTAAGAATTGAACCCAGCCCTTGCCAAGAGCAGTTAGTGCTCTTAACAACTGAGCCATCTCTCCAGCCCCAAGACCTGTTTTTAGAAAATCTAGTGAAGGGGTCTGGGATTGTCTATGCTGACAGCTCAAGACACAGTGATTTCTGCAATACAAGACACTGCCCTGGCCCAGTATCACTATGCCAGCAAAAACTATCAAATAGGAACCCCAGGCAGAGAGAAGGTCTGACCCAGCCACCTGGTGGCTGACACCTTGTCCCAACCCTTCACTTTTTGCCCTCAGCAGACAAGCCAGCTGAGCAAAGAGAATTTTGGGTATCAACATGCCCCAGACAGCCTACTAGTCCCCAAACTCCCCTCTCTGGCAAATTCAGCAGGGAATATGGTTCTCAGCTTCGGAAGGCAGCCTGGCTGGACTGGGTTTTGGACAATTTGATCTAAGCTTGGTTCTGCGTGTCTGTCCTCAGCTGCGAAGCTGGACTGGAACTCACTCTGTAGACCAGGCTGGCCTTGAACTCACCTCTGCCTCCCAAGTGCTAGGATTAAAGGCGTGCACCACCACGCCCGGCACAGGGCTGATTCTTTACATGCTAGTAACATACAGCATTTACCTGACTCTGCCTACTGGCTACATTGAGAGCTATCTATTCCACCCATCATTCTACCACGGCCATGAGCAGTCTGTGGCTTGGGAGGTTGCCTGGCTTGCTCAGTGATGCAGAGAATGGGGGTTTCCTCTCCCCGCCTGCCTATATCACCAGGCAGGGCAGCAGCTGATGATCACAAACACACAGGGGCTCTGGCAGTATCACATCAAGTGACCTTAAAAGGTCACTGACCTCTTCTCTTTTGCAAAATGAACACACTGGACAAGATGCTTCCTTGGTCCCTGAGGGGGCACTGGCTACATGGTGGGGTGGGGGTGAGGGTGCAGCATAAGCATGACAGCCCTGTGATTAGGGGATGCTGCTGAGAATACCTTAGTCTTGGACGGTACATACAGGGCTATAGTATGACCTGTCATTCACTCAAACTCGTATGGACCTATCACGTGCCAGGCCAGCAGCCAGGCAGGCTATGAACTCAGCTCTTGGCCTTGCCGCTCCACTGCTATCTGGGAGCATTTCTGTGAGTGGTTGAGGATAAAGGGTTAATGGCGGCATGTCTGATGGGGTCACTGGAGTAGAAGCAGGGTAGAGAAGCAGTCCTGGAGGCCACTTGACTGGGGGGGGGTGCAGAGCCCAAGGGCAAACTCCAGTTAAAATCATGGCTTTGTTCTTCCTGGGAGCCCTGGTCTGCTGGTTAATCGTGTGCTCCAGGGCCATAGCCAATGTGGCTGTCTCTGGAGAAGGTGTTCTCTCTGTGGCTCCTGGATAATCCATTCAGCAGTTTCATCTGAACCTCTTTTCAGCTCCCCAGTGCACTATGCCCCTCCCACTCCCCTTTCCCCCAGCCAGCTTGCAGGAAGACTATAAATGAGGTGAGTCTTTGTCAGGCCAGGGGAAGGCCCTTGGGCTGGGGAGACAATGGGGGGGGGCAGAAAAGTCCTTTTGGGCTCAGAAGGTTTGTTTTGGGCTAACAAGATAGCTCAGTGGATAAAGGTGCTTGCTCTCAAGCCTGACGAGCTGACTCTGATCCCTAGAATGCCCATGGTGGGGCAGAACCAACTCCTACAAGCTGTCCCCTGACCTCCGCACCTATGTGGTGACATGTAGGCGCCTGCACACTTGCATATATAACAAGGAAGTGTAAAATATTTTTAATTAAACATTTTTAAAATTTTATTTATTTCTGTATGTGTATGAATGTACTGTCTGCATGTAGGTTTGTGCACCCGTGTCGTGCAATGCTGCGGAGGTCAGAAGAGGGTCTCGGATTCCCCTGGAATTAGAGTTCTCCTGGAATTGGAGTTACAGACGGTTCTTAGCCGCCATGTGGGTGCTGGGGATCGAACCCGGGTCCTCTGTAAGAGCAGTTGGTGCTCTTAACCACTAGCCTATCTCTCCAGCCCCTAATTAAACATTTTTTAAGAAGTGGCTTTTTTTCCGAGATAGGTTTTTAATTTATTTTATTTTTTGGTCTTTTCAAGACAGACAGGGTCTCCCTGTAGTCCCAGCTGTCCTGGAATTCACTCTGTAGACCAGGCTGGTCTTGAACTCACAGAGATCCACCTGCCTCTGCCTCCCAAGTGCTAGGATTAAAGGCGTGCACCACCATGCCCGGCTTAATTTGTTTTATTTTATATGTATTTTTTTTGTCTTTTTTTTTTTTTTTTTGGTCTTTTTCGAGACAGGGTCTCCCTGTAGCCCCAGCTGGCCTTGAACTCACAAAGATCCGCCTGTCTCTGCCCCCCAAGTGCTAGGATCAAAGGTGTACACCACCACGCCTGGCTTTTTTTGTCTTTTTTGAGACAGGGGCTCCCTGTAGCTCTGGCTGTCCTGGAACTCACTCTGTAGATCAGGCTGGCCTTGAACTCACAGAGATCCGCCTGCCTCTGCCTCCCAAGTGCTAGGATTAAAGGCGTGCGCCACCACGCCTGGCTATATGTATGTGTTTTGCCTGTATATAAGTGCACCTGTGTGTTGCCTGTATTTATATACAGGCATATACTTATGTGCACCTGTGTGTGCAATGCCCAAGGAGGGAAGAGGGCACTGGAGCCCTGGAACTGGTATTACAGAAGGTTGTTAGTTGCCATGTGGGAGCTAGGAACTGAACCTAGGTCCTCTGCAAGAGCAGCTGGTGCTCTAAACTGTCTCCCTAGCCCCTGAGACACAGCTGCATGGATCCCAGGCTGGCCTGGTACTTGGTATATAGCAGAGGATAACTTAGTATTCCTAAGTGCTAGGAATACAGGTATGGACCCCACACACAGTCTGGAAGTGCCTTGTTTGAGGATCCATCCAAACAGCAGAAATGGGCCTTGTGATTCTTACAGGAAATTGTGACTCTTAGTCAAGTCACATGTCAAATAAGACACTGTGAAGGGAGTTTTAGATTCTCACAGTTAGCCTGGAGCCAAAGATCGTTGTCCCTATTTTACTGAGAAGAAAACTGAGGTGGAGAGAGCTAATATAACTGTTCCTGTTCACAAAGCTGGCGAGTTTCAAACCTGGTGCTCTCTGTATCCAAACCCACAGTCCTGCCCTAGCAGCCCATCGATACTACTGTTCCATGCTCTGTCTGTAGCACATATTCATAATTTAAGAGGGAACCCAGAAATGTCACTTTGAGACAGTCTCATTCTGTAGTCCAGGCTGACCTCAAACTCAGAACAGTCCTCCTGCCTCAGCCTCCAGACTGCTTGGATGCACAGCACACTGGGCTTAGAAATGGCTGTGGGTTAACTGTCTCCTGTCCTGCACCTGCCACTGATTCACTCTTTGACCTTGGCTCAGATTTCCCTAAGGGTTCGAAAAGGGACTGAGAACATAACATGAGAAAAAGAATCCTCGGGAATCCCTGGTTAAATGCAAAGCAACAACTAACAAGTAGCACAAAATTACAAATACCAGTGGCAGAGATCAGAAGTCAGAGATAAACGTACACAAAAAGACATACAAAAATTTACCAAATTTACCAAATACAACTTTTCAGTACTGAATATTTTCTTTGTAAGCCATGCTAGTATAAATGGATAACAGTAACACCCAGGTGGAGTAAAGGGATTTATGACTATAATATAGAAAAAGGAGTAGGAAATAGAAAGGCAAATAATGAGATCTGAGGAGGGATGGAGACTGTCAGGGCTGGAACCACAGAAGGAAAAGTCCTTCTGATGAGGGCAAAGTCCAGACGATCTAGCTGGACCCAAATAAGCTGCCATGATACTGCATTATTAAAACAGCTTCACCAGCACTCGGGAGGCAGAGGCAGGTGGATCCCTGTGAGTTCAAAGCCAGCTTGGTCTACATAGTGAGCTCCAGGCCCGCTAGGACTAAAGGGAGACCCTGCCTCAAAAAGACCCCCCCCCCAAAAAAAAAAAAAACAGCTTCACACTTGTGGTAATCTTTATTATTATTATTATACTGTTTTGCAGTGCTGGGGACTAGGGAAACCTCCAGGAGACCGAGGTCACCTGCCTTCCTACCTCCAATCTCCAGTAGGCATCCTGGCCATTTACTTTAAGAGTGACCGCATGATAATGAGGCCAACATGGTAGTGTCTTTCCTTTGGGTTCTGTGGACAAGGTTCTCTGCACATCGAAGAACCACACAGTATGGAGAAATTGTGCCAATTCCAACCCCAACATCTGAGAAACAGGTCCTAGTTTGAAACTGGATGACCACTGGTGTCCCTCTGACCCAGGAAGGGGAGGAAGGACATACCAAACTGTTCCAGTCTCCATGCCACTGACCTTTGTAAACGTCCTGGCAAGAATGAAGATATTCCTAAACATTTACCTGTGTCCTTCCCTTTGGCTATCAGAATACTGAACCAAGGGTCCCTAAGAAACTGGAATTTCTCCAGGAGTCTCACACTGGGAGAAGGAAAAGGGTGAAGCTTAGTGCCGGCCAAAGGAATTCTCCTGGAAAGAGATTTCATGCAATCATGACAACCTGTCAAAGTACTCTGCAGAAGAGACTGGAGTAAGACAGAAGGGCAGTGACGGTGGGACCACGCCTTCCCAGGACCGCTTCCTGCTTGCTGCTATTGATCCTGAAGCCTAAACCTCATGTCAGTGCCCAGATGAGCTTGGCCACTGGATTCCTTCATTCCTCTTCCTAATGTGGCCACATTAAATTAATCTCCTTTGCTTCTTTGCTTTTTGTGCTTAATTGGTCCAGAGAGAGTGGGTGGCCAAGTCTAGCTTGTTAGGGTTGTCAGGGACTAGGCTCTGTCCCTAATAACTCCAGGAACAACTCCTGGAAGGTGAATTCATGGGTCACATTTACTTGTAGGGACTCTGAGAACATGTCCCAATAACTCATTAACTAGCTCAGCCTATCAGGGCTGTAGGAAATGCTGGGGAGCCTACCTGCTATCTCCAGCCAAACTCTCTTTCCCATGGGCACCAAGTTTAACAAAGGCCAAATACTACTTTTAGTCAGAGGAAGAGGCAAGAAAGACAAATGTGCTTTGAGGACAACCTGTTACCCTTCTGAGGCCCTCTCTACTGAAGAGGCCTCACACTGTCCTCCTTTAGCCTGTTGGGAAAGGGTCAAAAGACCAGGGCAGCGAATACAGCGGCCAAAGCCAAGCTCAGGAGCAGCAGTCCCTAAACATAAAATATCCTTAGGAAGGATCAGGCTTCAGATGCTTTGTGAGGGGTGGGGAGTAGAAATCACTCAGAACTTACAGTAAGAGTCAATGTTGGTAGCTCTTTTCTAGAGTTATTTTTATCTATCGGAATGACTAGATTGATTGACTTTGCTGAGGAGTTAACCCAGGGCCTTCTGCATCCCACTGGGCTACACCTCCAGCCCATCATGATTTCTGAGTGGGCTTCTTCCCCAGGAGCAGGGCAGATGCTTTTTGGGATACCCAGGATTTCCCTCCAATTTGATTTTTTTTTGTCTTTTTTTTTTTTTTTTTTTTTGGAGACGGGTCTCCCTATAGCCCCGCTGGCCTGGAACTCACTCTGTAGACCAGGCTGGCCTGGAACTTACAGAGATCCGTCTGACTCTGACTCCCAAGTGCTAGGATTAAAGGCATGCACCACCATGCCTGGCTTAAAGACGATTCTTAGCTGCCATGTGGGTGCTGGGAATTGAACCCGGGTCCTCTGCAAGAGCAGTCGGCACTCTTAACCGTTGATACATCTCTCCAGCCCCTCAATTGGATTTTTTTTTTTTTTTTTGGCTTTTCGAGTCAGGGTTTCCCTGTAGCCCCAGTTGTCCTGGAATTCGCTCTGTAGACCAGGCTGGCCTTGAACTCACAAAGATCCACCTGCCTCCGCCTCTGAAGTGCTAGGATTAAAGGCGTGCGCCACCACGCCCAGCTCCAATTGGATTTTACGGACCACCGGCTAACACTGGGTGCTGTGCATTCTCTCTGCTTTGGAACTGCTCTCTAATTGCACTCTTCCCACTGAAAGTTCCCTTCCATTCATCCAAATGGTTTGTTTAAAATGTAAACACACTCTTAGGAACTGGCAAAGGAAATTAGTCAAATGTGAAAGACGCAAAGGAGAAAGCTCGATACACTTTGTTCTAGGTTCTGATTCTAAATCTGGCAAGAGGTGTGAAGGACTGGCAGCCTGCTGGTTAAGTGCAGCAGTGGCGACAGGGTGGCTCCCTCCTGCTCTGGGGCATCAGGCCAGGATCTGGAATACTCTTAGGGACCAGAGGGAGAGTAGGTGGCACTGGGAGCTGAGGGAGAGACACTCTGTCCTCTAGCCTCATGGATGGTAACTACTAAATGCTCACCCAGGTCCTTAGGTCTTTCAGCCTGTAAGTCCCACAGTTTACCTGGAGCTCACTATATAGCCCAGGCTGGCCTTGAACTCACAGAGATCTCCCTGCCTCCGCATGCCAGATCCCAGCACTCAGGAGGCAGAGGCAGGCAGATCTCTGTGAGTTCAAGGCCAGCTGGGGATACAAGGAGACCCCCCAAATTTTTTTATTTTCATGTGTATGAGTATATTGCCTGCATGTGTCTAAGTGCCCATGTTGTTCAATGACCACAGTCAGAAGGTGTAGGATTCCCCTGGAACTGGAGTTACAGATGGTTGTGAGCCACCATGTGGGTGCTGAGAATCAAACCCAGGTCCTCTGCAAGAGCAGTCAGTGCTTTTAATCACTGAACCATCTCTCCAGTCCCCAAAGTTCTTATTTTTGCCATCTTTCCCCAAACCCACTTTTCACTTTCTCTTTTTTTTTTTTTTTTTTTTTTGTATGAATGTACTGTCCGCATGTAGGTCAGTGCACCAGTGTCATGCAATGCTGCGGAGGTCAGAAGAGGGCGTCAGATTCCCCTGGAACTGGAGTTCTCCTGGAACTGGAGTTAAAGACGGTTCTTAGCCGCCATGTGGGTGCTGGGACTCAAACCCGGGTCCTCTGCAAGAGCAGTCAGTGCTCTTAACCGCTGAGCCATCTCTCCAGCCCCTCACTTCCTCTTAAGTTCAGAATCTCAGTTAGGGATGTGGGTCCCCTCAGCTATTAATCTCTTCCTATTCTCTTTTCACCATCCCTCCTTTCCAATCTTACTGTCACCTTCTAAGTGACATGTGCTAAAGGCTTGATCCTCAGCCTCGAGCTACTGGGAACTGGTGGAAACTTAAGAGGCTGGGCCTAGAAAGAGTTCCTCAGGCCACTGGGGAAATGCCCTAGAAGGGACTTTGGGACTCCATCCAGTCTCATCCTCCTTTGTCCCAGGGTCATGGCAAAGCGAGTGGCTCTTTCTCTACTACCATGATGTGCCTCCTTGCAAGGGGACAGTGAAGGGCTGGAACTTCCAAAGCTGTGAGCCAAAACAAACTTTTCTCTTTGTAAACTGCCATCTACTACAGTAATGGAAAGCCGGTTAACACAGCACTTGTCTGCTCTCCCTGCAGCAGCCCTGTAACCCATCTCACCTCTCTCCCACCATTACAGTATCTAAGTATCACCTGTATCCTACAACAACTTTGCTAAACAACAATACAAACAACAAAAACCTTCAAAGGCTTTCCTGTCTAAAACAATGGTCTGCATCAAACTATCTTTTTATATTTAGTTCCCTCCCTCTCTAACCTAATATTTTTTTTCCTCTGGCAAAAAATGTCTCTCTCTCTCTCTTTTTTTTTTTTTTTTGGTCTTTTTGAGACAGGGTCTCCCTGTAGCCCCAGCTGTCCTGGAACTCACTCTGTAGACCAGGCTGGCCTTGAACTCACGCCCGGCTAAAAATGTCTCTCTCTCGGGCTGGAGGGATGGCCTAGCGGTTAAGAGCGACGACCGCTCTTGCAGAGGACCCGGGTTCGATCCCCAGCACCCACATGGCGGCTGAGAACCGTCTGTGACTCCGGTTCCAGGAGAACTCCAGTTCCAGGGGAATCGAGACCGTCTTCTGACCTCCGCGGCATCGCACGACACGGGTGCGCAGACCTGCATGCAGACAATACATTCATACACATAAAAATAAATAAATAAATAAATAAATAAAAATTAAAAAATGTCTCTCTCTTGGCAGGTGTGGTGGAGCATGCCTTTAATCCAGCTCTCAGGAGGCAGAGGCAGGTGGATTTCTGTTGAGTTCAAGGCCAGCCTGGTCTACATAGTGAGTTCCAGGCCAGCTGGGGATACAGGGACACCGTCTCGAAAAGACAAAAAAAAGTTTCTCTCTCTCTCTCTCTCTCTCTCTCTCTCTCTCTCTCTCTCTCTCGTTTTTCCTCTCTCTTTCTCTCAGAAGAGGTGTTTGAGACATATCTAATATTGCCCAGGCTGGCCTCAAACGAGGTCTGTAGCCATCTCAAGGATGGCCCTGAACTCTTGACTCTCCTGCATCCACCCAAGTACTGGCGTCACAGGCGTGTGCCACCATGCCTGGCTTACACAGGCTGACTGATCCCTTAAAGTTGCACACACCTCATGGCATCCCAGGACTTCACACTTCATGCCAGGACTGGCATGTGCAGCGTTCACCCACACTGGGACATCTTCATACCTCTTCTGCTGTACTGCAGAACAGGCAGGGAAAGGAAATGTCCAATACTACCTGAGCACCAATGAAAAAAGAACTCTTTCCTTGCTGAAGGTCAAATGTCCATCTCTGGATTTAAACTCAACCCCTGGCACTTGCAATTCCACTCCTCACCCCTAGACTCCAGCACTGCAAATAATCACATACTATTTTCCATTTGTAACCTCCCAGCACTGGTCCATCCCAACTGCAGAATCAAGATACAAGATCAGCCTTCAAAGACCCCATTTTGTGAATAGCCCTTCAAAGATGGCAGAGATTTTGCTTTACTGGGGGTCTATATATCTTTGATAAAAAGGGTAGAAAGGGAGCGGATGGTTCATTTGAGCCCCTCCCCCCACCTCCTCAGCTTCCTACCACAACCCCCTCCCACACAGAAAACCTCCCATTCAATGCATACATTCCCAATTCCCAAGTGGTGTAAGCCCAGCCAAGGTGCAGCGAGAGTTGGGAGAGGGTGGGACAGTTTCTCCCAGGAAGTCCACTGCTGTTTCCAGATAACCCAGAGCACAGGGTTGCTCCGCCTGAGACGCCCTTAGCTCCGCCTCCACAACACGTCACCGTCTCAGGAGCAGAGAGCTAGGGAAGCCCACGCAGGCAGGGAGACTGAGACGGCTTTCAGGCAGGGCTGGAAGGAAGAGGGCCTATGTAACTGCTTACATACCTTTTCAAACAGGACTTTCCAGTGCTGGTAGAGAGGGAGGCCATTCGGGAGAGGAAGAAGAGAAGAGAAAGAAAGACACTTATCACCAACGTCTCTGCAGCCCCCTGACGTTTCTAACATCACCTCCCAGCTGCTGCCCAGCAGTCAGAACCAGGCTCAGGGGCTCATCGGAAGAACCCAGGAAACTCCCTGCAAAGGCAGAAGGGCTTGGAGATGGGGCAGCCAGATGTGTCCCTGGGCTGGGACAGTCAGGTGGAGGAATGGGAGAGAGGCTTCTCAAGCATGTATGAGGGGTTTCTGGTAACTTTTGCTAGCTCCAGGAGAGGCTCACATCTGTTCTCTCGCCCAGGGACCATGTCCTCAGACCTTGCGGGCCAGAAGCCCCTCCCCAAGAGAACTCACCGCTGGAGCACTGATGTGCCCGCGGGATGTTCTGCTGGTTCAGGGGTGCTTCCAAGGCCGAGTACACACTCTCAGGAGTTAGGTCCAAGAGAGGTGACAGGTTTAACCAGACATGTCAGACTCGTGGCACATTCTGGTTTGCTGGCGGGGACTTTGCAGGCTGGGGTCTTGGCTTCGCTTTGCTCTGAGGAATGTGGGTGAACGCGGGGTGCTGGCTGAGGTTTTCACCCCTATTTGCAAGCTAGCGTAGGGAGGGAGTAGCTTTAACAACTCACTTCCCAGGGCTTCCCAGAGCCAAATCCACTCCCAGGCCCACGGACAGGAGATCTGAGCAGCAGATGGCAGGGAAGCCCGAGGGGGGGTGCCCGGGGATCTCTCCTGGCACAGACCTGGTCTAGGACTCCTGAGCTCCCTGCTGGGAGCAAAACCGCTCCCGGTACCCCGACTCTCCCAGCTCTGGCCCGGTTTAGGGCTAGTTTGAATCTCCACCAGGGTCGCGACCGGGCGGGAGCCGATGTGGGAGCCGAGAGCAGTGTCCAGGGCCGCCTGCGCACCGGGACCCTGCGGCGCCCGCTCCTTCTCCGGGCTCGCGGAGTCCGCAGGTCGCGGACGGGATGGGAGGGGAGTCGCGGGTGTGACGCGGCCGCCTCTGCAGAAAACGCCGCGTCCCGGGCACTGCACCAGCCGCGGGGAGGGGGCTCGGCGGCCCACAGGTCCCCGGCGCCGGGAAGCTGGCGAGCCCCAGCGGGGGACGAGCCCTCGGACGCGGGGCCGCCCGAGCCCTGCAGCCCCGAGCTGCCCCCGGGGACGCGGGGGACGCCCCCCAGAAAGTTTGCGGGGCGCAGAAGGCACTCACGTCTTCCGGCGCGGCGGGCAGCCGCTCCTCGGCCTCGGGCTCCAGCTCCTCGATGCGCTCCGCCTCGGCGCAGGCGGCCACGGCGGGCCCGGGGCTGGGGTGCTCGCCCATGGCTGCGCGGCGCCGCTCGTCCCGGGGCGCCGGGCTAACTTTGCGCCGCAGCAGCCGCGCGGCTCCCGAGGCTCGGTGCGCGCCGCACCGCCTCCGCCCCCGCCCGGCCGCCCGCCCCCATGGCCCCGCTCCGCACGCCTGGCGGCCGCCGCCTGCCACGACTCCGGGACGCCTGACCGCCGCCGCCAAACTTCGCCCGTGCCGCGGCCCCGAGGCGAGGGCGCCCCCGGCCGGTCCGGCCCGCCGCTCCCCGCGATCCCGTTCCTCCGGCGCGGCCCCCGCTCTGCGCGCCAGTCTCCTCCCCGCCGACTCCTCGGGGGCGCGGCGGGGGCGGGGCTGCTCGCGGGGCCGCGGGGGGACGCCAGGCACCCGGCGGGAGCGGGGGAGGGCCGGGGGGAGGGCCGGGGGGGAGGGCCGGAGAGGAGGCGGGAGGGGGAGGGGAGGAGGGAGGGGGAGGGGGAGGAGGGAGAGGGAGGCGGAGGAGGGAGAGGGAGGGGGAGGAGGGAGAGGGAGGCGGAGGAGGGAGAGGGAGGGGGAGGAGGGAGGGGGAGGAGCGGGGGCTGCACCGCAGGCGTGGAGGGGACTGCGCTGCCTGCCCTCCCGCCGTGGCTCACCCGCAGCCTCCGCTCGCTCCGCTCCCGGGTTCACCTTCACTTGGAGGCTGCAGATTGTGTGATGGAGGCAGAAGGGAGGTTTGCAGGAAGTTGGCAACGTCGGGGTTAACTAGAACTGAAGTGGGAGCAAAGTGTAAGGACTAGAGACCCCCTTCCACACCCAGGTCTTTTTATTCACTGCGGTCTCCGATTCTGGGAGATCCTGGAAGCCTAGGGGTGAGAGAAAAGTCAGGGAGTCCCCCAAACCTTAGCCGTCGTCCTGCCTGCGCCCAGAGCTATCTATATATGCCCTGCCGAGGCTTCATGTGCTCATGTTGAACGCAGCAAAGTGTCCGGCCTGGTTAAGAAACTAAAGAGCAGGGAAGAAGCCAGCAAAGCATCAGGTCTTTAAAAGAGAAACGAGAGGGACAGTTTACCTCCATGAAAAGCCCCCCCTTGGAAAGATGGACTGCCTGGTGCCTATAATTTGGTGTCGGTGGCCTGGCCGGGGTAGATGCTCCCACCGGAGGCTCGGCCCCACTCACTCCACACACAGCTCCAGGGTTGCACCCTTTGGCCTCTTACCATCGTTGCCCATCTTAACGTCCTGCCAGAAAGAAAGCTCTTTTTTATTATTAGCAAAAGTTGCAATTAACACTCTCATAAGGCGGACATTACTGCATCACATAGCCCAGGAGCCAACCTGTGACCATCTCACCCAGCACTGACTGCTCCCCTTAAACACAGAAGGAAATTAGTTCCATCCTAATTAGGTGAGTTTGCTACAGACACCAATTTTCATCTCGGTTTCAGAAAGTGTGATTATTTCAACTATTTTTGTTTCACACCACCCTCCCCCACCCCTACACTACTAACAAGTCAAGATCCTGCCAAGATTTTCTTGTAAATAAAACTGTCTGCATGGGGTGTGATTTTGAAAACAGCCTTCAGGGGACAGAGGAGAGGCTGAATTCTTTGTGCAAAGAAGCCCACAAGGATAGGCAGCTGGGGGCTCCGAGCGAGGGTCCCTGCCTCTCCCACCCCTGCTGCCATTGACTTGATATAAAGTGAGTGTTACTGGCTCTGTTACACTCAGATTTTTGAGACATAGATGGCTTGGGAAGCCTGGTTACAAGGGAACTGGAAGGAGACGTGGCCACTCAGAGGAGATGCCCAACAGCCCAACACCCACTGACCCAGCTGTTCCTTATATTCTGTCTCTTCTCCAGTCCAGGGAGAAGCAACATATCCAACTCTGTCATCCCCTGGTGCCCAACGGACCTTAGCAAGCTCAGTGAAACTGCTGGAATTTATTGAGCTCTTATTTAACTGCTTGGATCTGAGCTTTGAGAGCCCAGAGATGAACAAGACACAGACCCTGTCCTCCATAATAGTTTGATGGGGCCACAGTCATGTTCAGTAAGTCCTGGGTTCCATGGAAGCTGAAATGAAGTGGAGGGAGCTGTGTGGATTCAGGGGGTTTTCTCAAAGGAAGTGCCTCAGGTGAGGAGACCACACAGGCAGAGGGGACAGCTTGGGCAAAGACTGGCCACTAAAGTGTGTGGCTTGGCTGGGTTGAAAATTATAGTGAGGTGCTTGATATAAAGAATCTAACCTGGGCTGGAGAGATAACCTAGCAGTTAAGAGCACCTACTTCTCTTGCAGAGGACCCAGGTTTGATCCCTAGCACCCATATGGCGCTAAGAACCATCTGTAACTCCAATTCCAGGAGAACTCCAGTTCCAGGGGAATCCAAGACCCTCTTCTGAACTCCGTGGCATTGCACGACGCTGGTGCACAAACCTACATGCAGACAGTGAATTCATACACATACAAAAATAAATAAAATTAAAAAAAAAAGAATCTAACCTGAGGGGAGGGATTTGAGGGCTCAGAGTTTTCTGAGAACAAAATTTGGATTTCATCTTAAGAGCAACAGAGAGGCATGGAATAACACCAAGACAGTAACACTTTAAAAAAGAACCCTCCTACCTGGATGCACCAGCAAACACTTGTGGTCCCAGCTGCTTGGATGGCTGAAAGAGAAGGCTCACCTGAGCCCTTATGATACTGTATATTGGAAGCCAGCCTGAGCAACAAACACAAGTCTCTTTTAATCTCTCTCTCTCTCTTTCTCCTTTTATTTTGAGACTGGTTCTCACTAACTTACTCAGTTTGGCTTGGAACTTGTGATCTTCCTGTCTTAGCTTCCCAAGTAGCTGGGATTATAGATATGCACATCAGGCCCAGTTGCAAGACCCCATCTAATAACTAAATAAGTCCCTCTGACTATAGTTCAGAGGGAATTTGGCCTGAGCATAGGGACAGGGAAGGTGCCATCCAAAGAGTTCATAAGAGCAGCACCAGCAGTAACGACAAAGGGTAGAGGCCGGATCAGCAGGTACCTCTTCCTGCCTCTAGGGATGGGCATCCATTTTTACTTGGCAGACATTGTTTCCAAAACCTCCTAGGAAGGAACCCTAGGGTCCCCCCAGAAGTCTTCTTTCAGGAAACCTCCCTGCTAGAAAAGTTTCTGTCATTAAGACATATGACGTAACCCCCTTATACAAGGAAAGATTTTTTTTATGTTTATTATTTTTATTTTATGTGTGTTAGTGGTTTGCCTGCATGTACGTAGGTAGTGCACCTCTGTTGTGCAATGCCTGTGGAGATCAGAAGAGGGCATCAGATTCCCTGGAACTGGAATTATGGACAGTTGTTAGCTGCCGTGTGGGTGCTGGGAATTGAACCCAGGTTCTCTGCAAGAGCAGTCAGTACTTTTAACCACTGAGCCATCTCTCCAGCCTCCATAGGGAAAGGTTTATTCTGGCTCACCGTTTGGGAGGTTTCGGTCTATAATTGATTAGACCATTGCTTTGGGCCTGTGGTGAGGTAACACTGCATGGCAAGGGTGTGTGGCAGAGCAAAACTGCACAGATAATAGTTGGAAAGGAAAAGGAGGAGAGATTGGGGTCCCACAATCAAGTGACTGTCCCCAATAACCTAACTGCATCCCATTGGACCACATGTCTTAAAGTTTCTCACCATGGCCTGACAGCTCCAGGCTGAGACCAAGCCTTTAATCCATTGACTTTTAGAGGACTTTTATTATCAGTCTCCAGCACGGGCGGGGGGGGGGGGG
>VZQC01003206.1:6525989-6536383 GCA_009823505.1 Rhizomys pruinosus
TTTTTTTTTTTTTTTTGAGACAGGGTCTCCCTGCAGCCCCAGCTGGCCTTGAGCTCACAGAGACCCACCTGGCTCTGCCTCCCAAGTGCTGGGATTAAAGGCGTCCACCATCATGCCTGGCTAAATAAAGCATGGCTTTTCTATCAGAACCTCTTTCATGTGGGTTTTCCATCTCCTTTAGCCAGATCCTTCAAGGCTCCTTCCCTGTCCACAGCAATCCTAGGCTGACCTCAGCACACCTGTAGCTGCAGTCTTCTGAGAGGCTGGCGAACCAGCCCCAGGCTGCTGCCTTTCCCTGCCTGTAATGAAGACATGAGTTATTTTTGACTGAGATCCAAGGCTCGGCCCTGAATTCTTTTGTCTTCCAGGAATCCCCCCAGTCATGTTTGAAGTCTGCAAGTCCAAACAGCGGACGTAGCTCCAGGAGGAGCCCGTCACTTGGAACCCAACCACCCTCTGTCCTCAGCTCCAGCGCTCTTCCATTATCGCCTGCTGTCTGTGAGATCAAACAGAACAAGGCTGCTAACCGGAGTTTTTTCCTTTCCTTTCGTCTCTTCACTCCAGGGCCCTCAGTTTTTTGAGTAACTTAAATCATTACTGAGAGATGTCTAGGTTCACAGACACCAAACCCTTTCAAAGAGAGGTGTGGGCACCCAAATGGTTGAGCTCAGAAAAGCAAGAGCGAAAACTCTGCTTGTCCCAAGACTAAGCTGCTTTTCCTCAACCCACCTTCCTTCCCTGCCATCTCCTTGGGGGTTTGGCTGGTCCCCAGGGTACCACTGCTGGGCCTATAGCACCTTAGTTATGTGGTGGAAAGATCTCCTCTGCTGGGTGAACGTCCTATCTATATTGCCTATCTCTCCATTGAAAACTCTCCCAACAAGCCTTTCCTCAACTCTCCAACCCAGACAGGCCCTTCTTTCCCCTGAATTACTTTCTTCTTTTGACCTTGCTTTATATTATCTAAGTTCTATCTTCCTGATACCCTTCCTGATACCCGGATGTGCATTCCTTGAAGGAGACAATTATGGCTGATTCAATTTTCACATCTATCACAATACACAAGGCTGCACACGGTGGTACGAGCCAAACAAATGTCTGTTTAATGAAAAACAGAGCATGCCTCTCTCGATATGACACAAAGTCTAATTACATAGTTATTACTCTCAGCCTCCAACAAAAAACAAGCTTTATGTTATGGAGAAAAGATTGTTTTGCATAATAATAATGATATACTCTGCGCCTGCTGCCTGTATTTCAACACACTTCCACACTTGTCATCTCATTTCCTCCTCAGAAAGGTCCACAGGACACATACAACTGCCTCCACTTTACGAAGGGGACATTAAAATCCTTGGAGCTAGAGGAGATCGGACTGTCCATTCCTCTCACCAAATTGTTTATCATAAGAATTAAATAAAAAAAAAAAAAGAGTTAAAATACAGGGCTCAAGCCGGGCGTGGTGGCGCACGCCTTTAATCCTAGCACTCGGGAGGCAGAGGCAGGCAGATCTTTGTGAGTTCAAGGCCAGCCTGGTCTACAGAGTGAGTTCCAGGACAGCTGGGGCTACAGGGAGACCCTGTCTCGAAAAAGATAAAAAAAAAAAAAAATTCAGGGCTCAGTGGCAGAGCTCTGGCCTAGTCATATTGCTTCAACCCCTAGCACTGCAAGAAAAAGAAATAAATAACTCAGTCACTAAGCAGCAAAATGCAGCCTCCTGCCCTTGGCTGGATAGCATCCCTGGTTTCAGCAGCTACAAAGACTTCTCCCAGGGTGACTGGGTAAGGCTAAGTCAGGGTGGCCAGATAGAGCTGGTCCAGATGCAGGCTTGCAGGAGTCAGAAACTCGGGGACTTTGGAGCCAATATCAGTCTAGTATCCACTTTGTTGCTTATAAAAGATGGGGGAGGAGGGCAAGGAAGGGGACAAGGAGGAGGAACGGGGTAGAATAAAGAGCTAGCATCTCATTATGTAGCCCAGACTGGCCTTAAACTCCCCATCCTTCTGCTTTAGGCTCCCTAATGGCTGGGACTACAGATATATTCACTCTACTGGTACTTGTATTCTCTGTGTCTCTCTGTCTGTGTCTGTCTCTCATCTAGGATCTCCCTGTATGGCCCAGGCTGGTCTTAAATTCATGATCCTCTTGTCTCAGTCTCTGTTTTGGTTCTCTTAGATGATATACACAAAAGTCAGGGGATGGTTCGCATTGATTTACCACTGCACAGAGCCATGCACCAAGTACTCAACAGACTAGAGAGAAAGAACCAGTGAGAGACTGGGAGGACAAGGACACTTAGCTACAAAGTTTGTGGTCAATTAAAAATATTGTTTAGATTTTTTTGGTCTTTTCGAGACAGGGTCTCCCTGTAGCTCTGACTGTCCTGGAACTCACTCTGTAGACCAGGCTGGCCTTGGGAACTCACAAAGATCCGCCTGCCTCTGCCTCCCAACTGCCTGCAAAGACCAGAACAGATCTCCTAGAACTGGAGTTAATAATGGGTATTAACTGCCATGTTGGTGCTGGGAACTAAACCCAGGTCATCTGCAAGAGCAGCCAATGCTCTTAACCAATGAGTCACCTCTCCAGCTCCTCTGTGTCAATCCTTACAGGAGAATAGACTGTCCACAAGGGCAAGGACTTGGTTCTGTTTGTTTAGTGTCCTGATTGGTTCCTGGGTCATAGAAAGTCCTGGATGTAGTGGCTACAGTTGTAATTCCAGCACTCAGGAGGCAGAAGCAGAAGGAGCCTAACTTCAGTGGCAGCCTGAGTTACATTGTGAGTTCAAGAGCAGCCTCAAATATACTGACACCCTTGGCTGGAGATGTTCTGTGCTACAGTGTTTGGCTAGCATCCATAAGATCCTGGGTTCAATCCTTAGCACCACATGCACACAAACATGGACAAAGTATGTGGTCAATCAATGAGCCCATCTGTTTTCCTCTCCGAGAAGTCAGTCTGGCCTTGGAGGGCTTCCTCGGTCCTCCTTTTGGAAAGAATGTCCTGTTAACCCAACATCTACTTCAGTGTAGGTTACTGTAGAATGGCTCAGTGTGCACGAGGCAGGCTTTCTGAGGACAAGGAAGGCAAAGCACCCTGCAGCTCCATGTTCAGTACGTAAGAGGCAGCGAGCACTGGGAAGGCACCGCGGACAGAAACGCAGCAGCTGCAGCAGAGGAGACAGTGGGCATCAGCTCCATTCCTGCTATCTCTCAGCCACACAGCCGAAGTGAGGCTCTGGGAGAACTCCTCGGTGTGCATTGTAAATACCATCTGTCACATTGCCTGCCCAGACGTGGCCTTCCTCGCTGGAAGGGGAGCACTCATTATTATTTATGCAGAATGCACCCTACTTAAGCATGGTGCCACTGGGAGAGAGAAAGAACAGCCTAGAAGAGCAGTGACTCCAGGGACCTGCCCCTTGGAGGACAGCTGGCTGGGATGGCTCGGCCATCCGTCTTTCTGGGGTGGGAGGTTAACTCCCAACTCTCCTGAGTGCAGCATAGACTAGAGCACAGACTAGAGATCAGGAAGCCTAGCACCAGCCCTCTGTGTGACCTTGGGCAATCTCCTCACCCCCAGGAGCCTCCATTTTCTCATCTGCAGATGCAGAGGTTGTATTAGATGATCTGTGACCTTCCCCCCATCTCTGAGGTTCATTTGCCGTCTCTCTAGCCCTCCTCCCTCCTGTGCTAGAGCTCGGAAGCCTCATCATTACCCATCAGCCTTTTTTTCCCAGGCAGGACAAGGGAAATGTGGTTCAGGATGTGATTCCTTAGTGCCCAACAGCAGGAAACCGGGTCAATAGAGCTGGGTTCTTGTTCAAGCTCTGTCACAACTTAGCCCTGGGACTCTGGGGAAGGCATAGTTCCTAATTTCACTTTTATATTTTGTGAAACAAATGAGAAGGACTTGGAATTTTCTGTAGGAGGTAATATATATACATATGGAGTCTTACCACATAACTCTAGCTGACTGGAATTTTGAGGCTGGCCTCGGAACTCACAGAGAAGAAATACCCTTACCTCTGCTTTCCAAGTGCTGGGAAGAAAAGTGGACCACTACACCCAGCACTAAAAGATTTTAAAGTTTTTTATTTTTATTTTTCTGTGTATGAGTGCATGTATGTAATTGGGTTTGTGTCATGCAATGCCTGAGGAGGTCAGAAGATAGCGTCAGATTCCCTGGAACTACAGTTAAGGACAATTGTTAGATGCCATGTGTGTGTTGGGATTCAAACCTGGGTCTTCTCTAAGAGAAGCAGGTGTTCTTAACCTTTGAGTCATCTCTCTAGCTCCCTCAAAATGTTAAATTTACTTAAAAAAAATTTTTTTTATTTATCTTTGTATGTGTATGAATGCACTGTCTGCGTGTAGGTTTGTGCACCCGTGTCGTGCAATGCCGCGGAGGTCAGAAGAGGATCTTGGATTCCCCTGGAACTGGAATTCTCCTGGAATTGGAGTTACAGACGGTTCTCGGCCGCCATGTGGGTGCTGGGGATCGAACCCGGGTCCTCTGCAAGAGCAGTCGGTGCTCTTAACCGCTAGGCTATCTCTCCAGCCCTAAATTTACTTTTATTTATGTGTACATTGCTGTGTGAGTGTACACCACATGCACACTGATACACAGAAGCCAGAAGACTGTGTTTGGTCTCTCGAGGCTGGAGTTACAGACAGTTGTAAGCTATCAAACATGAGTTCTGGGAAGCCAACTTGGGTTCTCTGCAAGAGCAGCAAGTGCTGTTATCAGCTGAAACATCTCTCCAACTCCTGGAAACTGTATCTCTAAATTCTGTGATCTATAAATTCCTTCCTTCCTTCCTTCCTTCCTTCCTTCCTTCCTTCCTTCCTTCCTTCCTTCCTTCCTTCCTTCCTTCCTTCCTTCCTTCCTCTGCACAGGGTCTTAGGTAACTGAGGCTAGCCTTGATCTCACAATGTAGTCCACAATGACTCTCAACTGCATGCATGAACCACTGCACCTGGTATGTTTAGTGCTAGGAATCAAACTCAGGGACTCACCCATGCTAGTCAGGCATTCTACCAACTAGCTACAGCCACGTCTCTGACTTTTCCCTTCCAAATCTTTGCTGACCAAGTGTCCAAAGGGTTAGTGAGGCATGGTTCTGCTTCAGTGAGGTCTGCATCGGGTGGGAAAGACATACTGACAAAACCTGTAGGCGCTGAGTAGAGATGAATGCAAAGTATATGGTGGCAAGGGCTGGAGAGATAGCTCAGCAGTTAAGAACACTGGTTGTTCTTGCAGAGGACCTGGGTTCGATTCCCTGCACCCACAAGGTGGCTAACAACCATCTGTAAACCCAACACCTTCTTCTGACCTCCAGGGTTATTGCATGATATGGGTGCACTTCCATCATGCAGGCAATACACTTATATACAAACAAATTTTACACACACACACAATGGTGGCAAAAGAGGTTCCAAGTAGATAATTAAAGCTTAATCCTAAAGGACCACATGGGATTGCTTGCCAAGTAGGTGTTCAAGACAGAAGGAACCACAGACACTGTGACTCTGCATAGGAACTGCTTGATGTCCTTAGGGTGATTGTGACACTCTGGGAATCTAGGCATTGCCTTCTTCGTAACACCAAGAACTCAAACAAAGCTAACCTTTCATCTCTGTTCTCTGAATGAAATCAGTGAAGTGGGCTGGACCCAGGGAGCTGGCTCAAATGGCCCCAAGCTGACCCACAACTCCCCAGCCTTGTATACCATCAGCCAGGTCAGAGGAGGAACCTGGCTTTGTGTATAACTGGACGCAAAGACTGCGGTGGGCATTTTCTGTTTGCTAGGCACTCTCCCCTGTGCAGCCAGAGCACCAATCACATGATGCATCCTACAGCTGTGGCAGCCTGTAGAGTCTCCTCGGGGAGCTGTCCAAGTCCTTTGCAGAGAGCTGGCGTTAACCTGTCCCTTCTCCGTGAAGGACGTCCTACCTCGGGAATGAGCTTCGCCCAGCTTCTCCATCTGGTTGCTGCCGCTCATGCATCTCATGTACCTAGCTCTGCAACACTCCAAACTGCAAAAACAGTGGAGAAGGGAGATGCACGCTTGCTTCCACGATCTCGTTAACTGTGAGCAGCTCCATAGGCAGGGAGCCATGGGGTTAACCAGGCTAGGGAAAGCCTGGGAAGCTCTGACGAACATTCTGCCGGCTTGCCTTGCTGCAGTAATTTATATCCAAGGAAAAAATGGGCCACAAGTCAGGGAAATACCAGGAACACTAACGAATGATCACGTTTGCCAGATGGTTCCTGGAGCACAATGGTCTTTGCAGAGGGACAGTCTGCAGGGAGAGGTCCTTTCATCAGAGAGCAAAGGGGCTGCCTGACGGCTCATTCATTATCCTAGGCTTGTTATGAGGAGGTTGGTGGCTTGGAACACACCCACACTTGTCCTTGCTTCCCAGAACTTCACTGCTGTGACTGCCTAAAGCTGAAGATGTATATGAGACTGGGCTTTTCCAAACACTTCTGGCTCTGCTGCTTTTGACACCTGCCACCTGTATTTTCTTTCCCAACTTAAACGGATCAATCCATCCTCCCCACTGCCTACTGTCATTCCTCCTTAATGTAACTGAGGAGATTCTGGAACTGGCACATCTTGAGCTCTGATACAAGGGGTTCAGTTGTGCCACCAGGACTGACCCAGTAGATAGGGATTGGGCTGGGATTGTATAAGTTGGTTTGTAAAAATGAGAAGCTGGAAAAGCATTTAAAATTATATACTGCATTAGCATATGTGTTTAAGTCATTGCTGCTGGGCGTGATGGTGCACACCTTTGATCCCAGCACTCCAGAGGCAGAGGCAGGCAGATCTCTGTGAGTTCAAGGCCAGCCTGGTCTACATAGCAAGTTCAAGACCAGCCTGGTCTACAGAGTGAGTTCCAGGACAGCTGGAGCTACAGGGAGACCCTGTCTTGAAAACACCAAAAAAAAATATTTTATTTTACATGTATGAGTATATTGCCTGCATGTAAGTGCACTTGTGTTGTGCAGTCCCCACAGAGGTTAGAAGAGGGCATCAGATCCCTGAAACTGGAATTATGAATAGTTGTTAGCCACCATGTGGGTGCTGGGAATTGAACCTAGGTCCTCTGCAAGAACACCCATCTTAACTGCTAAGCCATCTCTCCAGCCCCTAAGCTACAGGTTAGCTTAGAGACTAAAACTATATTGGGGGGTCATATAAAAAAAAACAAAAAACCTTGGTCCTGGAGATAAGGGAGGTAAATGGACTGTTACCACACAGCTATTGCCATGAGCAGAGTCCCAGTGATGATGTCCTACTGCTGCTGATCAGTGGCTTCCTCCTGCAGAAGTCAGTGTCGCAGCAGCAAGGAGGCTTTGTGGAAACCAATGCATGGATGTCATGAGAACTGCAGCTCTTAGGCTCCCATTGCCACTTCCGTGTTATAGTCTATAGCACTGTAGCTCCTCCTGAATGACAAGGTGTCTTTTTTTTTTTTTTTGTATGCATATGAATGTACTGTCTGCATGTAGGTTTGTGCACTTATGTTGTCAATGCCTCAAGGTCAGAAGAGGTGTCAGATTCCCGTGGACTGGAGTTCTCTTGGGAATTTGGAGTTCAGAGGTATTCTTAGCCACCATCTGGGTGCGGATCGAACCTGGGTCTCTCAAAGAGACAGTCAGTGTCTATACCGCAGGCCATCTCTCCAGCCCCAAGGTTTCCTTTTTTAAATTTCATTTATTTTGTTGTGTATGAATGTCTGTTGCATGTATGTGATCCATTCGTGCATGCGCGCGAGTCAGAAGAGGGCTCGGCATTCCCGCGAAACTGGAGTTCTCGCTGGAATTGGCGATACAGATGGTTCGCCACCATGTGGTGCTGTGGGATTCAAACCCAGGTCTCTGCAAGAGACAGGATGTGCTCTTACCGATAGGCTACTCTCCGCCCATCAGTTGTCTTTTTAAATGCCAGCTGCTCTTGTATTCCATGTACTCACACCAGTCATCGTACAGCATCAAAGGTTTACTGGAAACACTTTATATATCTCGACTTGCTTTTTTTTTTCTCACAGGGTCTTCTGGAACTCACTCTGTAGACCAGGCTGGCCCTGAAACTCTACTAAAGATCTGCCGCCTCTGCCCTCCATTTATTATTGTAGTTATAGTTTGTCTTTGCGACAGGGTCTCCCTTTAGCCCCAGACTGTTCCTGTCCTGGAACTCCGCTCTGTGGACCAGGCTGGCTCTTGATACTCACAAAATCATCTCGTGGCCTCTGCCTCCCAAGTGGTTAGGATTAAAGGCTGCGCCACACACCCAGTATACGATCCAATTAGACTGTCTTTTCTTTTTCTCTTTCTTTCTCTTTGTCGTTCTTTTTTTGTATTTTTCTTTTTTCTTCTCTTTCTCTTTCTTTCTTTGTCTTTGCTTTCTTATTCTTTCTTTTCTTATTTCTCTCTTTCTTGTCTTTCTTTCTATGTGCAATGAACTTGTACTGGTCTGCCTGTGGTTTGTGCAACCCGTGTCGTGCAATGCCGCGGAGGTCAGAAGAGGGTCTCGGATTCCCCTGGAGCTGGAGTTCTCCTGGAATTGGAGTTACAGACGGTTCTCAGCCGCCATGTGGGTGCTGGGGATCGAACCTGGGTCCTCTGCAAGAGCAGTTGGTGCTCTTAACTGCTAGGCTATCTCTCTAGCCCCAACTTCTATCTACATCTGGTAAATGACCTTCAGCAAGTCACCCAGTTTCCTTGGGTTTATTTATTTTAGTGAATTTTATTTTTTTTAGGCAGGATCTCATTAAGTAGTTCTGATGGCCTGGAACTCACTGTGTAGACCAGGATGGTCTTGAGCTTACAGTAATCCTCCTGTCTCTGCCTCTGGAGTACTAGGATTGCAAGTGTGAGCCAATACAACTGACAGACTTCCTTTTTAATTTTCAGTGTTTTATGTTTGTGGTGCTACAGATCAAACCCAGAGCCTTCTTTGTCAGTGCTTTGTCACTGTTTCCTTGGGATTCGAATGAGCCTATTTCCATCCATCTTGCTAGGATGCAGATCAAAAGGGTAAAAGGGACAGGTGGACCAGGATAGCTCTCAGCATCAGCCTCTTTCATCTCCCTGTACACAAACACACACACACACACACACACACACACACTATATATATATATATATGGTATTGAAAAAATATTTCAGAGATGAACATACTTTCACATTTTTTTTTTTTTCTTTTCAAGACAGGGTCTCCTTGTAGCCCCAGCTGTCCTGGAACTCACCTTGTAGACCAGGCTGGCCTTGAACTCACAAAGATCCGCCTGTCTCTGCCTCCCAAGTGCTAGGATTAAAGGCGTGCGCCACCACGCCCGGCTCATACTTTCACATTTTAATTGGATACTGTCACATTCCAAAAATGCCACCATATATGGCGTTAAAGAAAAAAAACCTAACCAGGTAACCAAATTTGCAGTTTATAGCAGGAGGCAGCCACCCTGTGGAGGGATAAAATTATTTCCATCAGATGACATAGCTCTGTTGTTTTTAAAGGGAAATACAAAGAAGCCACCTCAGGATACAATGTCTCAGGAACTTGTGTTTGACTTCTTTAATTTCAATCCTTGCCACAGGAAGCACCTAGCTGGTGCCTAATGTGTGTACTGAAGATTTTGCCTCTTGATAGGTGCAGGAGTAGCCAGGCTGGCAGGGAGCCACATGGAGCCCTGGAGCCACAGTGCCCTCTACTGGGAAGAGCACCCACCACACTCCACCCAGCAGACCAGTCACACAGGACCCTGGCTGGGTTGGTTCCCCAAGGCAGCTACACAGTGCAGGCACCAGGCAGACTTGGAGAAGACAGCCCTCAACACGTTTCCCAAGGAGTACTCTTCTGAGACGGTCATTTCAGTCACCTTGGTTCCTTAAATTTCATTACGTGTTAATTCCAGCACTTGGGAAGCAGAGGTGAGCAGATCTCTATGAGTTCTAGGCCAGACTGATTTACAGTGAGTTCCAGGCCAGCAAGAGGCACAGGGAGACCCTATCTCCAAGTAACTAACCACAAAAAGAAACCAGACATGTAACGTCTCTGATCGAATTACACACCACCATCTATGAAATATGGCTCCTTTAAACTGAACCTGAATCCAGATGGAACTCTGAAGTCACAGGAACTGAGTTGATAGTTAAGAATAAAATTTTAGGACTGGAGAGATGGCTCGGTGGTTGGGAGCCCCAACTGCTCTTGCAGAGGACCCAGGTTCTATTCCCAGTACCCACATGGCAGCTAAGAACCCTCTTTAACTCCAGTTCCAGGGGAATCTGACGCCCTCTTCTGACCTCCGCAGCATTGCACGACACGCGTGCACCAACCTACATGCAGACAGTACACTCATACATATAAAAATAAATAAATA
>VZQC01003206.1:6556637-6593069 GCA_009823505.1 Rhizomys pruinosus
AAAAAAAAAAAAAAAAAAAAAAGACACCAAAGAGCGAGCCAGCAAGATGGCTCAGCAAGATAAAGGCATTTGTTACACCAGCCTGCCTGATAGCTAGACTCCAACACTGGAACAGTGCCAGAACCCACATAAAGTGGAGAGAGTCAACCCTAAGCCCGGGACCTGGGACCAACAATGTTAGAAGAGAACACACTCCCGCACATTATCCTCTGTGCCCTAACCCCCCCATACATATAATAATAAAATAAAAAATATTAAGGTCAAGAAATACTTTCAATTTTAAGGGTTTTTAAAAATGGGTTATGGGGCTGGAGAGATGGCCTAGTGGTTAAGAGCGCCGACTGCTCTTGCAGAGGACCCAGGTTTGATCCCCAGCACCCACATGGCAGCTGAGAACCATCTGTAATCCCAATTCCAGGAGAACTCCAGTTCCAGGGGAGTCTGACACCCTCTTCTGACCTCCGCGGCATTGCACGACACAGGTGCACAAACCTACACGCAGACAGTACATTCATACACATAAATAAATAAAATAAAACTAAAAAAAATTTAAAAATGGGTTGTTCAGTCATGTGTGGTGTTGCATGACTTTAATCCTAGCCACTTGCAAGGCAAGGACAGGTGAATCTCTGAGTTCAAGGCCAGCTGGGGCTAAAGGGAGACCCAGTCTCAAAAAGACCTAGAGAGAGAGAGAGACAGAGAGAAACTGGATTTTCTCCTGATCTAGCTATCTGTGCAGGACACAAACTCAGGGCGTGGTACATGCTCTACCACTAAGCTGTATATCCTCTGACATACACTTACTTTTTTAAGACTTGCAAAATAGGGCTGGAGAGATGGCCTAGCAGTTAAGAGCACCAACTGCTCTTGCAGAAGACCCGGGTTCGATCCCCAGCACCCACATGGCAGCTGAGAACCGTCTGTAACTCTAATTCCAGGAGAACTCTAGTTCCAGGGGAATCTGACACCCTCTTCTGACCTCCGCGGCATTGCACGACACGGGTGCACAAACCTACACACAGACAGTACATTCATACAAATAAATAAATATTTAAAAAAATTAAAAAAAAAGACTTGAAAAATAAATTGGCTCTGTTACAGTGAGTCCTCCCTTTCTAGATCTTACCAACCTTATATTAAAAAAAAATTTTCAGAAGCTTCAAAAAGTAAAACCTCAATTTGTTACATGCCAAGTATGATGAATCCATGAGAATAAAGCAATGTGATACCCTCCCACCCTTGACAGACCTGTGAGCTCTGTGGTATTTGTTTAGTGGTGTGCCTTCATCCCACCCATGTAACTATACAGTTTGGTCTGTCATGGCTGCATTAGTACTGAACATGCATACACATTTTTTTCTTGTCATTATTCTCTAAGCAATATAACAGCTATGTACATGGCATTTATATTATAAAATGTATTGGAAGCATTATATACTTAGATATAAGTAATCTAGAGAACAGTTAAAGTATGTAAGAGTATCTGCATGGTTGTACACTAACATGGTGTTTTATATAAAGGACTTGAGCACTTGAGGATATTGGTACTCCTGCAGGATCTGGAAACTAACCCTTCACAGATATAGATGAACAACTATTTATATATTTTTTAATTTATTTATTTCTGTATGTGTATGAATGTAGTGTCTGCATGCAGGTCTGTGCACCCGTGTCGTGCAATGCCGCGGAGGTCAGAAGAGGGTTTCGGATTCCCCTGGAACTGGAGTTCTCCTGGAATTGGAGTTTCAGACGGTTCTTGGCCGCCATGTGGGTGCTGGGGATCGAACCCGGGTCCTCTGCAAGAGCAGTCAGCGCTCTTAACCGCTAGGCCATCTCTCCAGCCCCGAACAACTATATATTTTAAAGATGTCTGGGGGCTGGAGAGATGGCTCAGCAGTTAAGAGCACTGACTGTTCTTTCTTGCAGAGGACCAGGTTCAATTCCTACCACCCACATGGTGGCTAAGAACCATTTTAACTCCAGTTCCAGGGGAATCCCACACCTTCTGACCTCTGCAGCACTGCACGACGCGGGTGCACTAACCTACATGCAGACAGTACATTCATACACATAAAAAATAATAAAATGAAAAGAAATTAAAGATTTCTGGGGCTGGAAAAATGGTTCAGTGGTTAAGAGCACGGACTACTCTTGCAAAGGACCTGGAGGGTTTGATTCCCAGTACCCACATGGCAGCTAAGAACCGCCTTTAAGCCGGGTGAGGTGGCACATGCTTTTGATCCTAGCACTTGGGAGGCAGAGGCAGGCAGATCTCTGTGAGTTCAAGGCTAGCCTGGTCTACATAGTGAGCTCCAAGCCAGCTGAGGCTACACGGTGACCTTGACTCAAAAAGATCAAAAAAACCAAAACAAAACACCAAAACCTAAAGATGTCTTTAAATCGACTTGTACTAGTATAATTCAGACAAAAGGGGCATCTGAGCATTGTAGGGCCTGATTAGGAAAAATTCATGCTCTATCACAGAGATTAAGCACTAACCTCTTTCTTCCAAGCTAGTTATTATTCCGCTGTCTTCCCAAAGGTCAGGACAATTTCCGTTTTATCTGAGACTGGCTCATCTGCACATGCCTCCTTTGGTGCCTTCCCCTGTCAGGTGGGGTGCAGATATGCACAAACAGATGTCCACGGTTCTCCTATTTTTCTTTTTGTAGGTCATTTCAGAATGGTTACGTGCTCCCTAACATCATAGCCCACTTCTATTACAGCATTTATTAGTAACCAATCATAGGAAAATGAGATGTAAAGCACAAAGCAAATATTCTTGAGCACAGGACTAAAAGCCTTCAAAGCAATGGGCTTATGATCATTAAAGTATCTTAGAGAACAATCTCAGAATTATCCATTTACAGGAGGATGCAACTGGTATCAAGTGTAAGATTGCCTTTTCATCCTCAGGTTTTACTTTCCTCTTTTTTCTTTTTCTTTTTTTTTTTTTTTTGTATTTTTGAGACAGGGTCTCCCTATAGTCCCAGTTGGCCTGGAGCTCGTTATGTAGACCAGGCTGGCCTTGAACTTACAGAGATCCGCCTGCCTCTGCCTCTGAGTGCTGGGATTAAAGGTGTGCGCCACCATGCCTGGCTCTTAGCATTCTTACAGCATGCATTTTCTGAGCAAATTGTCAAAGCCAGAAGCCTACTATTACTGTATTTTCTCCCCTTGTTAACTAGTCCCTAAAATGCATGTAAACCAAAGAAACACATCTACTTGCCTGCAAGGAAAGCAGGGAGCATGCCCTCTCTTCAGCTCACCGCCACGCAGGGCTGACAGAGGCTGTTAGGCTGCACAAGGGGGACATACCAAGAACAAGACAGGATGGGGCGGGTACCCTGTTTGACTTGTGAATCAGAGACACTTAGCTTCAAATGATAAGACTGAGAACAAAAAAATCTAAATATATAAATTTACTACTTTTCACCTCTTGGCAAATTCTTTCCTGTTTCTCATAAACACAACCCATAAGATTTATTCTTTTCAAACAATATTTTAGTCAAAACAGAAAAATAAATTTGGAAGCAAGAAATAACTGTCACTGAAAAATACACTGAGATAAATTTATTTGATACATGGGAAATTCTCAGAAAATTCTAAAAATAAAGGATGGTTTGATGGTTCAGTGGGTAAAGGCTGATGACTTGAGTTCCATCCCAAGTGCCTACAGGGGATATGTAGAGAACACACTGATACACAAAATAAAGAAACTGTAATAAAAAGTTAAAGAGAAAGAAAACAGTAAAAATGGGATGTCACCAGATTTTTGCTTAATTTTCTTTTCCCTAAAATTTAGAATGAAAATGGAAGAGAAGACAGGGAAACAAGTGAGTCCAACCTTATAGCTATGCTGTTCTGAGCTGCTCACGAAGTGTGATCTTGTGAGAAAATATCCTCAGAATGGCAAAGTGGAAAAAATTAAAGGAGAAAATAAACACATAAACCATGGCAGAAACCACATCAGCTGGGTGTATTTAGAGAAAACTGGCCTTTCTAAGAATAGATTTCCCTACAATTTTAAAAGAGATTTCTTACGTACTCAAATCATATTTGACTTCTTTCCTAATGAGTATTTTTCTATAAAAATAATTTTTACTTTATAAGACAAAAAACTCAAGATCACAGTACACAGCAGTTATTTATTTAAATACTTGTAAAGGTCAATGATGAAAAAAATAGGTTTATTGTGAGAGTTTATATTCAGTAGATTTATTTTACCATTTAAAAAAGTGCTGCCTTTAGGTTATCCTGGCCAGATATTTTATAACACATGCAGCTATTGCAATATACTACAACAGACACAGTCATTATAGAACGATTTACACTTTGGGTGGAAATTCAGCAGTAGTAAGGGTGACTTGTTTATTTAAACTAAAAACATTGATAATTACAAATTGTTTTCTCATTTGATTGAAGGGGCTATAAAATTCCACATATTGACAAAGGAAGCAATGTAATCACATAGGTAACACTTCTGCTGACTGCTTTGACTTTACCCTCCTTGCCCACACTCAGCTATGTGATTTCCTGGATTGCACAATGGCTTCACACTGGCCTACCATAAGTGGCTGAAACAGAGTGGTACTTATAACTGACACTGACACATGTGCAATCAGAAAAACAGAGAGAAATGGCCATCGAAGTCAAAGGATCACTCTGCGTCAATGTGGAATAAATCCATGAGCAATACATCTCTGGGCTGACCGAGACCTAGCAGAGAGAGCCAAGTGAGCACTAGCAGTACTATGTAGAAATGTCTGGGAACGGTATTTCTAGAACTCTGAGTGGGAGGCCAGATCTTGCCTGGATATGTACATTATTTACAAATATTCCCTTTTGGCTTCTGAAATTTAGCCACCTTAGTTGGCTATTTAGGTGTTTTCTTTCCATATGCAAGCCAATACTGTAGTTATTACTATCATTAAAATACTCTTATGCATGAATTACAAATATTAATAAAGTAACTCTGCATGTATAAATACCTCAATATTTCTAGCAGAAATTAAAGCATTCAGAATGTACATAAAAGTATTTGTTTTTGGTAGGCCAGTATTTTTTTTAATCATCGCTGTTTCAATAATGCTCTATACATAGCAAAGCCTAAAACTGCAAAAACAGTAGCACCAAAACTTGCTCGAAGCCAGAATGTGGAGCTCTTGAGGTCAGCTTGTGTCACGTGCCTGTAGTCAGAAAATATAATTAATATTTAAAACATGATTAGTAGGAAAATCTTATACCAATCATATAACAGTGTACTTTGGGAAAAGTATTAGCACACTTGTCAGGCTAATTGCATACAGTAATGCTTACCAAGAATATTATATCCATATACACATTGCTTAGATGACTGTTATCTTAAGAAAATGACATAATACAGACATAGTCGTAAATCTGCAATTATCTGCTAATTGGAGGCTGACATCTATGATTTCATACATTTCTGTCACATGGGAAATGAAGTTAGATGAATCAGCTTGGCACTTCTTAACATCACCATAATCCTTCAGAATAAGAATCAGACTGAAGTCTCAAAATTCTGAGGGCCAGATTCACAGATGTAAGTAGACACAATCTTCTGTCACCAGGAATCAAAAGCTATCTTGTAAGCAGTTAATCAACAAGTGACAATACTTTAAGAGCAATGATTAAAGTTAATTGTGAAAAACTTGAGCCTTATTAAATGTAACCCCTCCAAAAGTACTCAAAAGAGAAAGGGGAAGATTCATCAGTTTGCATTAATTTGGGCACTACTAATTAAGGAGAAAAAAACCCACAAAAAATAAAACCAAAAACCCTGATGTTAGACAGGCAGTGATAATGGCATCGAAAAGGACATAATGTAGCATGAGGTTGAAAGGAAATGACACAAAGGAAGCTACTGTGTACATGATAAAAAAAGGGACAGCCTTTATCACAAACTGCGTTTGTGAGCATGCTCAGTTAATAACACTGTTAAGCACCCTCTGGAAGTCTCAAGTATGACAGCTTACCATAAAGAAGATAAAGCTTAAAGCAAAGGTTGGAACATTTTATTCAAGTGTCAGTGAAGAGAATTAGGCTGGGTTCTTAGTTACATGAACAACTGAGATGATATAAATATTTGCAGAATTAAGAGCTTAGTGAGACGGTCTTGGTTATTTGATAATTAGCAGATTTGAAGCGAAAGTCAGATGTCGTTAAAAGGCCAAGATAACACCATATGCAAATGAGTTAAAACGTACAAAAGCACTTGCCTCAGTAACAGTCACAGACTGACTGGATTAGTCCTCACAAAATGCAATTGGTACAGCCTAGAAACAAGTCTGCAGTACAAGCCAGTGCTCCATGCTTCTCACCACAGCTAAACCCCACACAGCACTCCAATGTCTCATCCTTACCAGTTTCTATTAGACTCACATAATCATGCTTTACAACACAAAGTGATAACACAGGTTCATTTTATCTTGCAAGTTAGTTTTCCAACAGGCAATGTTTTATTTTTTATTTTCTTAAGGTTAGAAAAGAGGACATTTAGATTTCAGCTTTTCTAGTCAGAAAGATTCCGACAAGGCCAAATCATTGGTTGCATGAAATGTTACCTGTCTTCAAGAATAAATGGACCACGAGATGACTCCATGAAGATGGAATCTTCTACGGAGCTGACACCGTGCACCTGGTGAGTAATACTGCCTTCGTCGTCTGCTAACAGCATGGCACCCCACTCCGCTACCCGGGCTTTTAACCTTGCACACACATGCACACAGTTGGCAGTTCACTGCAGAGCTCACTAAAGAATGGGCCTCAAAATAACATCTCTCTATTAAATATTCCATATGTATATAGAGATGCTGTCCTATAAGACTGTCTCTTAAGCTTTCTATATTCAAAATATATTTATTAAACAGAAAATAATTTTTAAGTTAAGTTTAAAAAATGATCTCTATGTACTCTTAAACAGTCACACACTGGACAAGGAAACCTAAGGCTGTGTCACCTGCATTCCCTACATAGCCCTCTGTGGCTATTGTAGTTCATCTGAGATGTAGAAAACCCCATTCACATTGCCATAAATACTACTTGACAGCACATGATATAACCAGTAGTCATCCAAATTAGGCTAACAATCACTAGTCATGAAGTTTATAGGTACTTATAATTTTAGACTATTGAAAACTAAAAATAGGCTGGGCGTGGTGACGCACGCCTTAAATCCTAGCACTCAGGAGGCAGAGGCAGGCGGATGTTTGTGAGTTCAAGGCCAGCCTGGTCTTACAGAGTGAGTTCCAGGACAGCTGGGGCTACAGGGAGACCCTGTCTCAAAAAAGATAAAAAAAACCAAACACCTAAAAATATAATATAAATCCATAAAAAAATGGATTCCAACATCCTAAACAGGGAGATCACCAAGGATCAGTGCTGAGATTAACAAAGTTTAAATTTCCAGTAGAGACAGCATAGGGGCTGGAGAGATGGCTCAGTGGTTGAGTGCCAAATGCTCTTGCAGAGGACCCAGGTTCCATTCCCAGCACCCACATGGTGGCTAAGAATCGTCTTTGACTCCAGTTTCAGGGGAATCCGACACCCTCTTCTGACCTCCTTGGCATTGCACAACACGGGTGCACAAACCTACATGCAGACAGTACACTCATACACATAAAAATAATAAATAAAATAAAAATAAATAAAGTGACAGCATAGGCTGAAAGTGCATTAGAGCTTCTGCTTCAACTGTGATTTGGTTTTCTTTTCCTTTTTTTCTAAGACAATGTCTCACTATGTAGCCCTAGCTGGCCTCAAATTCACAAGATCCACCTATGTCTGCTTCCTAAGCACTGGGCTGGCTGGCTGGCTTGCTTGCTTGCTACGTTTCTTTCTAGTGGTACTAGGGAATGAACCCAGAGCCTTATACATCCTACCACTGAGCTATATTCCCAGCCCCATTTTTTTCTTTTGCTTGGAGGAATAGGATTCAAGCTTGGTAATGAGCTGTAATCATGCTTCCTCTGCCTCCCCCAGTGTTGGAATTATAGAAACGAGCCATTGTGCTCAGCAGCTTCCTTTTGATTTTTTTTTTTTTTTTGTTTTTTTCCAGACAGGGTCTCCCTGTAGCCCCAGCTGTCCTGGAACTCACTCTGTAGACCAGGCTGGCCTTGAACTCACAAAGATCCGCCTGCCCCTGCCTACCAAGTGCTAGGATTAAAGGTGTGCGCCATGACGCCCAGCTTGGTTTTTTAAAGTTTTCACATTTGTTCTTTATTTTACAGTAGGAAAGGGATTAATATTAAAGCTAGCTATAATCATAGTACCATCAGTCAAAACTGCTTCTCATGAACAGTCCTTAAATATGGGTATATGCTTCATATAGATCTCCTTAATTTTTTATTCTTTTGGTCTTTTCGAGACAGGGTCTCCCTGTAGCCAGAGCTGTCCTGGAACTCGCTCTGTAGACCAGGCTGGCCTTGAACTCACAAACATCTGCCTGCCTCTGCCTCCCGAGTGATAGGATTAAAGGCACCCGGCTCCTTAATTTTTTAAAATTTCTTTTTTCTTTTCTTTTCTTTCTTTCTTTCTCTTTTCTTTCCTTCCTTCCTTCCTTCCTTTCTCTCTCTTTTCTTTCCTTCCTTCCCTTCCTTCCTTCCCTTCCTCCTTTCCTTCCTTTCCTTTGTTCCTTTCCTTCCTTTTCCTTCCTTCCTTCCTTTCTTTCTTTTTCTTTCTCTCTTTCTTTCCTTTTCTTTCTCTCTTTCTTTTCTTTCTCTTTCTCTCTTTCTGGGGTGTTATAGTACACATGTAGAGGTCAGAGGTCAACCTGCAAGAGTCAGTTTGTTCCTGGCATGTGGGTCCCAGGGATTGAACTCAGGTTGTCAGGCATGGGGAAGAGCCTTTACTGGCTAAGTCAGGTTGCCAGCATACCCCTCCCTTTTTTTCTTTTCCTTTTTAAAAAAATATTTTATTTATTATTTTTATTGTATGTGCATGAGTGTATTGTGTGTAAGTGTACCCACGTCATGCAGTGTCTGAGGAGTCAGAAGAATGCATCAGACTTCACTGGAACTGGAGTTAAGGAGAGTTCTTAGATGCCATGGGGGTGCTGGAAATTGAACCTTGGTCCTATGCAAGAGCAGTCAGTGCTCTTAACTGCTGAACCATCTCTCCAGCCCCACTTTTCCTTTTTTTTTTTTTTTTTTTTTTTGTTTTTGGAGACAGGGTCTCCCTGGTTAGTTCCCAGCTGGCCTGGAACTCACTATGTTACACCAGGCTGGCTTTGAACTCACATAGATCGCCTACCTCTGCCTCCCAGTGCTAGGATTGAAGACAGTGCGGCACCACACGCGGCTTAAAAGATGGTTCTTAAGCCAGCCATGGGGTGGCTGGGAATGAACTCCAGATCCTCGAGAAGAGGCCATTGGTGCTCACTGCTGAGCCACCTCTCCAGCCCCATCTTTTTCCTTTTTTTTGAGACATGGTCTCACCATGTAGCCCTAGCTGGCCTGGAACTGGTCTTGAACTTACAGGGATTTCCCTGCTTCTATTTCCCAAGTTCTGCAACTTCAGGCATGTGCTACCATACCCAGCTTCCTCTTTTGTTATGTTTTAAGAAAGTATTGCATGGCAGGTGTGGTGGTGCGTGCCTGTAATCCCAGCATTTGGGAGGCAGAGGCAGGTGGATCTCTGTGAGTTCAAGGCCAGCCTGGTCTACCATAGCAAGTTCCAGGCCAGCTGGGGCTACAGGGTGACCCTGCCTCAAAAAAGACCAAAAAAACAAACAAAAACAAAACAAAAACAAAAAACTTTGCTATTTACAAAGTATATTATGATTGAGTTCATTACTTAGTCTTCTGTGTTTCAAAATGGCAAATTATTTTCCCAAACTACAGTACAGCATTCAATAGGCACATATTTACACACAAGAAACAGTATAGGTACTTGCTAAAGATATAGCTAGCTTATAATATGAGGCAAGTATTAACTTATAAAATATATTCTGACAGCTTCATCAAGGACATGGGAGTTATTAATATATGTTTAGACATGTAAAGCTACTTAGAGAATTCATACCTTTAAAATAAGCATTTTAGGGCTGGAGAGATGGCCTAGCGGTTAAGAGCACCGACCGCTCTTACAGAGGACCCGGGTTCGATCCCCAGCACCCACATGGCGGCCGGTGAGAACCGTCTGAAACTCCAATTCCAGGAGAACTCCAGTTCCAGGGGAATCCGATACCCTCTTCTGACCTCCGTGGCATTGCACGACACAGGTGCACAAACTTGCATGCAGACAGTACACTCATACACATACAGAAATTAAAAAATAAATAAATAAATAAAAAAATAAGCATTTTAAGACTGTATTACTGCTGGGAGTGGTGGTGCCTGCCTTTAATCCTAGCACTTGGGAGGCAGAGGCAGGCAGATCTTTGTGAGTTCAAGGCCAGCCTGGTCTACAGAGTGAGTTCCAGGACAGCTGGGGCTACAGGGAGACCCTGTCTGGAAAAGACCAAAACAACAACAAAAAAAAAACAAACCCCACAAATAAAACTGTATTATTGGGGCTGGAGAGATGGCTCAGTGGTTAAGAGTGCCAACTGCTCCTGCAGAGGACCCGAGTTCGATTCCCAGCACCCACATGGCTGCTAAGAACCGTCTTTAAGCTGGGTGGAGTGGTAAAAAAAAAAATTGAAAACTAAAAACAAAAAAACCCTGTATTACTGAGCCAAGTGTGGTGGTGAACACCTTTAATCCCAGCAGTTGGGAGGCAGAAGGAGGTGGATCTTTGTGAGTTCAAGGCCAGCCTGGTCTACAGAGTGAGTTCCAGGACAGCAGGGAATCTCTGTCTCAAAAAGACAAAAAAAATTCCCCCCCAAAACAAAAAACCAAAAAACCCTGTATTACTGGACCCTATTTATAAAAGCAATTTATAACAGATGGCACCTTTGCCATAGCTTAGATAGCCAACACCACCCAACAGATAATAGTGATTTACAATGTATTCCATAAATATAAAAAACTGACTCATGTTTGTCATTTCTGGTCTCAGAGACTGGGTAGAAGTTTTATAAAACTGTATCCTAATTTGTTTTTAAAGTAAAGCAGAAAAAAAAAATTGCCACATTCCAAAACATATAATTCTTTCAAAATGAATCACATATCATCTTAGAATAAATTATAATATCTTATAGCATAGCTTGTTTTTTTTTTTTTCTTTTTTTCTTTTTGTCTTTTTGAGACAGTTTCCCTATAGTCCCAGCTTTCCTGGAACTCACCCACGCCTAGCTTTAGCATAGCTTCTTTTTTTAAAAAAAACAAAACAAAACAGGGGCTGGAGGGATGGCTCAGCAGTTAAGAGCACCGACTGCTCTTGCAGAGGACCCAAGTTCGATCCCCAGCATCCACATGGCAGTTAAGAACCGTCTTTGACTCCAGTTCCAGGGGAATATGACGCCCTCTTCTGACCTCTGCGGCATTGCCCGACATGGGTACACCAACCTACATGCAGACGGTACACTCATGCACATAAAAAATAATAAATAAAAAACATTAAAAAAACAAAAACAAAACTTTATTTTCTTTTTGACAAAAAAGGGTAATGTATATTCATTAGAAACTATATAAAAAATACAACAAATTAAGAAGAAAAGGACTCCCAAAGTACAGTCATCTAAAGCAACTACTTAAAATTTGCAGTACTTCCTTTTAGGCTTAATTTTTTACATAGCTTCAAACAGTATGCATGTAAGTTAAAAACATGCTTCCATTGATTATACAATATCTTGTTTCCTGCTCTTGGTTTTCCCCTTCCAGTATGTGGATCCCAGGGATCAAATTCAGGTTGCCAGATGGGAGCAAGTGCCTTTACCCAGTGAGGTGATTCCCAACTCCTTTAACTTTGTTTTGATTTTGTTTTTAAATTTATGGATATGTGTGTGTGTGTGTGTGTGTGTGTGTGTGTGTGTTTGTATGTGTTTGCGTGCACCTGTGTGCGCACACACCTGCTTCTCTGTATGCATACCATGTGCACAGTATCCAAGGATGTCAGAAGAGGACATTGGATCCCCCTGGAACTGCAGTTATAGGTAGTTTTGAATAACAATGTGGGTGCTGGGAACTGAAGCCAGGTCTTCTGCAAGAGCAGCAAGGGCTCTTAATTGCTGAACCATTTCTACAGTCAAGGTCTCACCACATAGTCCTGACTTTCATTAGTATTCTCACACAGCTTCTACTTTCATTCCTCTCATCTTGCCATTTATCTTTTCTAGCTATAACTTTTAGAAAAAAAAAATGCACTAATATGAATAGCATCCTAATTTTACAACTCCCATTTATGTATCTCAGGGATAAACTTTTTGTTTGTTTTGAGACAGGGTCTCCCTGTAGCCCCAGCTGGCCTGAAACTTGCTATGTAGACCAGGCTAGCCTAGATCTTACAGAGATCCTCCTGACTCTTCTTCCTGAGTGCTGAGATTAAAGGGGTGGACTTGGCTTCCTATATTTCTTTCTTTTTTTAATTTTATTTATTTTTGTATGTGTATGAATGTACTGTCTGCATGTAGATTTGCACACCTGTGTCAATGCTGCAGAGGTCAGAAGAGGGTTGTCGGATTACCCTGGAACTGGAGTTAAAAGACAGTTCTCAGCCACCATGTGGGTGCTGGGGATCGAACCCAGGTCCTCTGCAAGAGCAGTCGGTGCTCTTAACCGCTAGGCCATCGTCTCTCCAGCCCCATCTTTCTGGTTTTTCTTTTTGTTTTTTTGAGACAGGGTCTCCCCTTTAGTCCCAGCTGGCCTGAAGCTTGCTATGTAGACCAGGCTGGCCTTGAACTCATAGAGATCTGCCTCCCTCTGCCTCCCAAGTGCTGGGATTAAAGGCATGTGCCACCATGTGGGGCTCCTATATTTATTTCTAATAATAATGCCACTAATGCTACCAATCTATTGTTTTGATTTTATTATTCTGCAAGTGTGTGGTCCAAGAGTCAAATCCAGGGCCTTATACATGACATGTAAGACAAGTGCTCCAGCCCCTCTAGGGAGAGTTTCAGTGATAATTTTCCCAACTGAACTAGAAAGCATGAAATAGAAAAAAAAATTGTTTTTGGTCTTTTCGAGACAGGGTCTCTCTGTAGCCCAAGCTGTCCTGGAACTCACTCTGTAGTCCAGGCTGGCCTTGAACTCACAAAGATCTGCCTACCTCTGCCTCCCAAGTGCTAGGATTAAAGGCGTGCCCACAACACCCAGCTGAAATAGAAATATTTTAACAATAAGAAGTTTCTCAAGTTGGGCTTGGTGGCACATGCCCTTAATCCTAGCACTCAGGAGGCAGAGACAATCAGATCTCTGTGAGTTCAAGGCTGGTCTACATAGTGATTCCAGGATAGCTGGAGCTACAGGGAGACCCTGTCTCAAACACACACACACACAAACACACACACACACACACACACACACACGCACAAACAAAAAGAAGTTTCTCAAAATAGATTACGAAATCAGGGGTTGGAGAGATGGCTCAGTGATTAAGGGCAGAGGACCCAGGATTAATTCCCAGCACCCACATGGTAGCTAATAACCATCAGTAACTCTAGTTCCAGGGGATCCAATACCCTGTTCTGTCCTCCACTGGCACATGACACAGGTGCACTTACATGCATACAAGCATAACATCCATACACATAAAAATTAAAATAGATTAAGAAATCAGATAACATTTAGTAGAGATGAACTGTAACAAGAATCACGAGTAAGCTCTTCACTGACCATACCTGAGTAGTGACATACTTTGGATATGCACCAACGTTAAGTAGTACTTCACCAAGCAGTAAGAACCCAAATTTACACATGATCATTGAAACATGGGAAATGCCCCACTGTGTATCTACTGACTAGTGAGGCTTAAAGAACAAACCAGGCAAACTCCACCTTGTCATGTTCTTTAATACACTAACCAAATGGGAAAAAAATGTTTAAATATTAATCAGCAGCAGCAGAATCTGTAGTTCTTAAATAATTTTAAATTTGACTATAAATACAGACTCAGAGAACTACCTTGTAAAGACTTTCATGTGAAGGAAAACAAGTTTTATACAGAAACTAAAACAGGCTTTTTTGTATAACATAATATTCTAAGAATATTTAGATTCCCAGATCTAAGGATTCTTTTTTCTTTTTGGTCTTTTTGAGACAGGCTCTTCCTGTAGCCCCAGCTGGCCTGGAACTTACTATGTAGACCAGGCTGGCCTTGCTAGATCTAAAGCTCTAAGAACCCATTCTCTTCATAAGGCAAGCCTATGATAGCAATTCATTTTGATCTGACAATACAAAAGGCCTTTTATTAAAAAGAGCACCTAGGGCCTGGAGAGATGGCCCAGTGGTAGAGAGCTCTTGCAGAAGACCGGGGTTCGATTCCCAGCACCCCATGGCAGCTAACAACTGTCTATAACTCCAGCTCCAGGGCATCCAACACCCTCTTCTAACCTCCACAGGCATTGCACGACATGGGTGCACCTACCTACCCATTCATACACATCAGTAAAAATAATAGATAAAAAATATTAAACAAAGAAAAACAGCACTTAAATGAAGTAACGTGAATTCAAACTCTATAAAGACTGAAGCTGGGTGATCATCAGAGTAACAAAGATAAGTGAAGTAAGCCATTAAATGAGTGGTTTAAAATAAATGTCCCCCCCCCAAAAAAAATCACACCAGGTGTGGTGGCTCACACTTTTAATCCCAGCACTTGGGAGTCAGAAGCAGACGGATCTCTGTGAGTTCAAGGCCATCCTGGTCTACATAGTGAGTGAACATGCTTAAGTATGCTTAAGTACACTGTAAGAAGCAGTGGGGAGAAGTCTGCCTGATGTGCTTTATGTGGGTAAACATTGTGAGTCATGTACGTGGCTACCAAAGAAAAACCCTGCTGCTAAGCTTAAGAAACAATATGAAAGCCGGGCGTGGTGGCCCATGCCTTTAATCCTAGCACTTGGGAGGCAGAGACAGGCAGATCTTTGTGAGTTCAAGGCCAGCTGGGGCTACAGAGTGAGTTCCAGGTCAGCTGGGGCTACAGAGTGAGTTCCAGGTCAGCTGGGGCTACAGGGAGACCTTGTCTGGGGCAGAGGGGGGGGGGCGGGGGGAGGGGGCGGGGGGGGCCGGGAGGGGGGGAGAACAATGTGAACAAATAACTTATGTGGCTAATGCAAATGAAATAGAATGAAAAAAAATCCTGTAGCCAAAATATGCACCAAAGGAAATCACCTCAACATAATAAATTATAAAATAAACAATTTTTTTTTTTTTGTCTTTTCGAGACAGGGTCTCCCTGTAGCCCCAGCTATCCTGGAACTCACTCTGTAGACCAGGCTGGCCTTGAACTCACAAAGATCCGCCTGCCTCTGCCTCCCAAGTGCTAGGATTAAAGGCGTGCGCCACCACGCCCGGCAAAATAAACAATTTTTGACAAAATTATAAGTTGGGAGAAGAGAGAAGATTATATACAGAAACTTAGCTTTGAAAGAGATTCAAGAGGATTAAAAAAATGACTCAGCACAGGTGGCTAAATACAAATGAATACCTAAAGGACAGATTAACTCCACAGCACTTTACAACGCAGTGATGTTTTCAGGCAAAGTAGTATTCTCGACTCACAAAATGAATAGTTGATAATAAAAACTTCAACAACCAAGCTCATTCCTATTTAATCAGTTCATTACTCATTTAAAAAAAAATTTTTTTTTTGGGCCGGGCATGGTGGCGCATGCCTTTAATCCCAGCACTCGGGAGGCAGAGGCAGGCGGATCTCTGTGAGTTCAAGGCCAGCCTAGTCTACAGAGCGAGTTCCAGGACAGCTGGGGCTACAGGGAGACCCTGTCTCGAAAATACCAAAAAAAATAAAATAAAATAAAATAAAAAATAAATAAAATTTTTTTTTGGTATTTTCGAGACAGGGTCTCCCTTTAGTCCTAGCTGGCCTGGAGCTCACTCTGTAGACTAGGCTGGCCTTGAACTCACAGAGATCTGCCTGCCTCTCTGCCTCCCGAGTGCTGGGATTAAAGGCATGGGCCACCATGCCCGGCTTAAAATTATTTTTATTTTATGTGTATGAGTGCTGGGAATTGAACCCAGGTCCTCTGCAAAAGTAGTCAGTGTTCTTAACTGCTGAGCCATCTCTCCAGCCCCTCTCTTCCTTTTTTTGAGAGTGTTTGACCATATAGTCCTGGGTAGCCTGGAACTCTGGAACTTACTGTGTAGACAGGCTGGAACTCAAAAAGATCCATCTGACTCTGCCTCCCGAGTGCTGGAACTAAAGCTGTGTGCTACCACTCCTGGCTAAAATATTTACAGGTTGAAATAAATTTAAAAAGTGTTTTTCCCCGGTAGCATGATTTACAGCTCTGGAAATGAAAGCATTTCCAAAGACTAAAGTCATCTGACCACATGTTAATCATCCTCCAAATATATCCAAATTCGAATAATTCTAGTTATTCATAGTTGTTCTAAAGAAAAGTATAAATCTATCCAGATACAAAAAGCGAGACCAGAAAACAAAACTGCACAGAATATGGATGGGTGCATAATTTAACACCACACTTACGTGTTTAAATAAAAATACATCCAATTAAATTGGAAGGAAAAACGTTTTATTCATATTTTCTACTTAAAATATGCAATGTCAGCCGGGCGTGGTGGCGCACACCTTTAATCCTAGCACTTGGGAGGCAGAGGCAGGCGGATCTTTGTGAGTTCAAAGCCAGCCTGGTCTACAGAGCGAATTGCAGGACAGCTGGGGCTCCAGGGAGACCCTGTCTCAAAACGACAAAAAAAAAAAAAAAAAAGCAATGTCAGTAAATAAGCTCAAGAACAAAGACTTTTTTTTTTTCTGGCCAAAAAGTAAAATATGAAGTTTCAGAAACTACCCATCTGAAACTACCTAAACTAATGATCAGTTGCAATACTTTCTAGGATGAAGTTACTGAAAATATAACCAAAGTTTAAAGGAAAAAATTCACAGTGTAATGTTTAGAAAAATACTTAAAAGGCAGATACCATAACTTTTTATCTGTAATTAACTAAATAATTAATTAATTTTTATTTGGTCTTTAGGAGACAGGGTCTCTCTGTAGCCTCAGCTGGCCTGGAACTCACTATGTAGACCAGGCTGGCCTTGAACTCATAGAGATTCACCTGCCTCTGCTGGGATTAAAGGCATGCATCATCACACTCGGCTTACTTTAAGAGATTTAAATCAGGGGCTGGAGAGATGGCCTAGCGGTTAAGAGCGCCGACTGCTCTTGCAGAGGACCCGGGTTCGATCCCCAGCACCCACATGGCGGCTGAGAACTGTCTGTAATTCCAATTCCAGGAGAACTCCAGTTCCAGGGAATTCGAGAGCTTCTTCTGACCTCCGCAGCATTGCACGACACGGGTGCACAGACCCACATGCAAAACAGTACATTCATACACATAAATAAATAAAATAAAAATTAAAAAAATTAAAAAAAAAGATTTAAATCAAACACTAAGTACTAGAAGTTATGATCAATCAAATAATAACTAATTCATAATTTTTCAGTAGTGGGGAAGACATTAGCTCTTCCTGAATGTTAGGTCAACACTTTACTACTGATTCCTAGAAGTTTGATTTCTAAAAGTAAAGATTTAAGACTTAGTAGTAAGTAGGAATTCTCCTTAGGGAATGAAGTTCATTGAAAAGTCCTATGCTGGGCGTGGTGGTGCACGCCTTTAATCCTAGCACTTGGGAGGCAGAGGCAGGCGGATGTTTGTGAGTTCAAGGCCAGCCTGGTCTACAGAGTGAGTTCCAGGAGAGCTGGGGCTACAGGGAGACCCTGTCTCAAAAAGAAAAAAAAGTCCTTCGATGACTTTTAGTGAATTAATTAATCTTTTTTTTTTCTGTCTATGTTACATTAAAGTATGTTCAACGGGCTAGAAAAATGGCTTGGTAGTTAAGAGCACCAGCTGCTTTCACGGAGGGTCTGGGTTCGATTCCCAGCACCTAAAGGGCAGCTAACAACAGTACATAACTCCAGTTTCAGGGGAGCTTATGCCATCATCTGACCACCAAGGGCACTGCACCACATGGGTGTACCTACCTACATGCAGGTAATATACTCATACACATAAAATAAAAATAATAAATAAAATATTAAAAACAGAGATATGCTTAGCATGGCAAACCAATAGTGACCAGCCACAAAGACTTTTTTTTTTTTGTCTTTTCGACACGGGGTCTCCCTGTAGCCCCAGCTGTCCTGGAACTCACTCTGTAGACCAGGCTGGCCTTGAACTCCAAAGATCCGCCTGCCTCTGCCTCCCGAGTGCTAGGATTAAAGGTGTGCGCCACCACACCCGGCTCACAAAGACTTTAAAACATGAGAAAACATAGAGAAAGTTGTGTCCATTCTCATCCCATCAGCCAAACATGTTTTTCTTGGGTGAGAAACAAAATGTGGGTTGAAAGGAAAGAAATATTTTAATTCTTTAGGTGTCCCTTTTTTTCTGCCCTATTTGTTTGTTTACGATAAATGATATTGAACTTGTGGCAATCCTCCTGCCGCAGCAGCCTGAGTGCTGAGACTGGTCCACTACACCACACTCTATCTGCCTCCATTTTCTTTTATTTTATTTATTTTCGTATGTGTATGAATGTACTGTCTGCGTGTAGGTTTGTGCACCTGTGTCGGGCAATGCCGTGGAGGTCAGAAGAGGGGTCGGATTCCCTGGAACTGGAGTTAAAGACGGTTCTCAGCCACCATGTGGGTGCTGGGGATCGAACCCTGGTCCTCTGCAAGAGCTGTCGGTGCTCTTAACCGCTAGGCCATCTCTCCAGTTCCAATCTGCCTCCATTTTCAAGCAACTCCACCTTAAAACAAAGGGTTGTGAATTGGTAGCTTGTAAGTAGAGTTTTTATACTTTTTTTTTGTCTTTTCTAGACAGGGTCTTCCTGTAGCCCCAGCTGTCCTGGAACTCACTCTGTAGACCAGGCTGGCCTTAAACTCACAAAGATCCTCCTGCCTTTGCCTCCCAAGTGCTGGGATTAAAGGCATGTGCCACCAGGCCTGGCTGCTTAAGTTTTTATACATTAAAACCGATTTTTTTTTTTTTTTGTATTTTCGAGACAGGGTCTCCCTGTAGCCCCAGCTGTCCTGGAACTCACTCTGTAGACCAGGCTGGCCTTGAACTCACAAAGATCCACCTGCCTCTGCCTCCCAAGTGCTAAGATTAAAGGCGTACATCACCATGCCCGGTTACCCCTGATTTTTTTTTTATGTGTACCAGTAATTTGCCTACATGTATCAAATGCACCCTATGTGCAATGTCCACTGAGGCCAGCCAAATAGGGCATCAGATCCCCTGTAACTGGAGTTAGGCATGGCTAAGTTTAGGTGTCATGTGGGGTCCTCTACAAAAGCAGCCAGTGAGCTGATCTGCTGAGCAATCTCTCCAGCTCCATCTATAAAGTTTTTTTAAATGGATATTTGTTAAATATCAGAAAATTTCACATAACTTAGCCTGCCTTCAAAGCCATAGTGATTCTCCTGCCTCAGCCTTCCTAGTGCTGGGATTACAGGCATAAACCACCATGCCCAGCTAATTCCACATTAAAATCTTGATTTGCTTTTTGCCTGAGTATCTGGCCTCCACCAACCTATGCTGCTTACCTATATCTTTCTCTAAACTACAAGAAACTTCAATATAAAACCCTAGAATTTGGGGCTGGAGGGATGGCTCAGTGGTTAAGAGTACTGACTGCTCTTGCAGAGGACCTGGGTTCGACTCCCAGCACCCACATGGCGGCTATGAACCGTCTTTAACTCCAGTTCCAGGGCCCTCTTCTGACCTCCGTGGCATTGCATGACATGGGTGCACCAACCTACATGCGGACAGTACACTCATGAACATAAAAAATAATAATAAAAAGCAACAACCCTAGAATTCAGTCCTTCTGACCAACAAATGATAAAGCACCAAGGGAGAGAAGAGAGGAGCCCTAGGAAAGCCACTTGTCCCCCGCTTACCTCACTCACCTCCCCAGACATCAGGGGTGTGTGTTGACCCTTCTATTAAATCATTTCCCATTTACAACAGATATCACAGAAAGTACTGATTTCTTTTGGAGGATCACTGTGTAGAGTAATTTACTATGAGTAAGCATATAATTTAAGGCATCTCTAACCTATTTCATCTGGAAGCTGACCTAGGGGGAAAATTGTCACCAAATGACCCAGAAAAGGAATCAATCTGCTATCGTGGACAATTAAGGGCTTCTAGAGTACACAATAAAATAGGTGGTCTGTAATCAGTAATTACTGGGAAGCCAATGTGGGTTCACCAAGAATAAGAAATCAAGCCGGGTGTGGTGGCGCATGCCTTTAATCCTAGCACTTGGGAGGCAGAGGCAGGTCGATCTTTGTGAGTTCAAGGCCAGCCTGGTCTACAGAGTTCCAGGACAGCTGGGACTACAGGGAGACGCTGTCTCAAAAAGACCAAAAAAGGGGCTGGAGAGATGGCCTAGCGGTTAAGAGCGCCGACCGCTCTTGCAGAGGACCCGGGTTCGATCCCCAGCACCCATATGGCGGCCGAGAGCCGTCTGAAACTCCAATTCCAGGAGAGCTCCAGTTCCAGGGGAGTCCGACACCCTCTTCTGACCTCCACGGCGTTGCATGTCACGGGTGCACAGACTTGCATGCAGACAATACATTCATACACATATGGAAATAAATTTAAAAAATAAAAAAAAAAAGACCAAAAAAAAATCAAATAGATATCACTTTCTTTTTTTTAACTTATTAATTTTTATGTGTATGAGTGTACTGTCTGCATGTAGGTTTGTGCACCCGTGTCGAGCAATGCCGCGGAGGTCAGAAGTGGGCGTTGGATTCCCCTAGAACTGGAGTTAAAGATGGTTCTTAGCCGCTACGTGGGTGCTGGAAATTGAACCTGGGTCCTCTGCAAGAACAGTTGGCGCTCTTAACCGCTAAGCCATCTCTCCAGCCCCAGATATCACTTTCTATTTAGATAAAACTATCCATTGGCAGGTCAGAAGAATGTGATGAAGATTACACACTAATTTCAGAAAAGCTTTTCCTGAAATTCTGGTAAGAAGACACAATGTGCCGGGCGGGGTGGCGCACGCCTTTAATCCTAGCACTTGGGAGGCAGAGGCAGGCGGATGTTTGTGAGTTCAAGGCCAGCCTGGTCTACAGAGTGAGTTCCAGGACAGCTGGAGCTGCAGGGAGACCTTGTCTCAAAAAGAAAAAAAAAAAAAAAAAGATACAATGTAAACTGATAATAATATACAAATTTACTTATTTTGTTCTTTTATCTTTATTTTTTTGACAGGTTCTTACCAGGCAGGCCTCAAACTTACTATATAACCACCCTGGCCCTGAACTCCAGATCCTCCTGATTCAACTTCCTGAGTACTGGGATTACAGGTGTGTACAACCACACATAGTTTAATGATATATATTTTTTAAATTATTTATTTATTTTATTTATTTATTTATTTATTTATTTATTTATTTATTTATTTATTTTTGTTGTTGTTGTTCAAGACAGGGTCTCCCTGTAGCCCCAGCTGTCCTGGAACTCACTCTGTAGACCAGGCTGGCCTTGAACTCACAAAGATCCGCCTGCCTCTGCCTCCCAAGTGTTAGGATTAAAGGCGTGCACCACCACGCCAGGCTATTTAAAAAAATTTTTTTTTATTAATTTTATTTATTTCTGTATGTGTAGGTACTGTCTGCATGCAGGTTTGTGCACCCATGTCGTGCAATGCCGCGGAGGTCAGAAGAGGGTATCGGATTCCCCTGGAACTGGAGTTCTCCTGGAATTGGAGTTTCAGACGGTTCTCACCGGCCGCCATGTGGGTGCTGGGGATCGAACCCGGGTCCTCTGCAAGAGCAGTCGGCGCTCTTAACCGCTAGGCCATCTCTCCAGCTCCCATGCCAGGCTATTTTTATTATTTTTTATGTGTATGAATGTACTGTCTGCATGTAGGTTGGTGCACCCGTGTTGTGCAATGCTGTGGAGGTCAGAAGAGGGTGTCGGATTCCCCTGGAACTGGAGTTAAAGATGGTTCATAGCTGCCATGTGGGTGCTGAGGATCGAACCCAGGTCCTCTGCAAGAGCAGTCGGTCCTCTTAACTGCTGAGCCATCTCTCCAGCCCATTAATTATTATTTTAAAGAGAGGATCTAACACAGTCCATGATGGCCTCAAACTTGCTAACTAAGCTAGCTTGCTACCTTAAACTCCTAATCCTCCCATCTCAACCTCCCAATTGCTGGGATTATAAATTGTGCATCACAACTGGCTCAATGAGGTATTTCTCAAGTAGCAATAACTGCACCTCAGATAAACTTTAGTCAATATTACCTTTTACCAGTAACTTGAAAACTAAGACACATCTATATAATTTGCAAATAATGTAATCAGAGAGATATAAAAGGATGAATGAAAAAAAATGTTTGAAATGACTGAGCTAAAATGAATGAATTAGAAAGAATATGACATTTAATAGAATAAATGTATCTGAACTTACATTGAAAAAGTGGACTAAAACATTAAATACACAGTAAGATTTGGGGGGACATTTGCCTTAATAGTGCCTTATATAAGCTGGGCTTGGTGGGGCATGTGTTTAATCCTAGCACTTGGGAAGCAGAGGCAGGTGGATTTCTGAGTTCAAGGCCAGCCTGGTCTACAGAGTGAGTTCCAGGACAGCTGGGCCTACAGGGAGACCCTGTCTCGAAAAGACCAAAAAAAAAAAAAAAGTAATAAATAGTTAAGTCATGTACTAGTCAAGTGCTAAACCTGTGTGGAACAGGACTGTCAATGGTTCTGAACTACTCAGACCACACTGGAAGCACTTTTAGCCACTTTTGGTGGCTCCTATTAATAGGTACTCTGAAAATTTAAGGGGATTTCAGAGGAGGAAAACTAGGGATGACTAGGCCACTAAACCATAAGATCTAAGCAAGCTGAAAGAAATGAGGATGCTATGCCTGAAGAAAACTAAAGAGACATGATGGTTGCCTTCCAGTGTCTGAAGGACTGCTGTGTTGAGGCAGAGTACACATATGCTGTTCTAAAGCACAGAACTAAAACTAAGAGAAAGTTACAGGGAAAACATTTTAGTTAATAAAACCAAAGGGGGAAAAAAAAATCTCTCCAAAGAAAGCCATTAGACCCAGACATGATGGCATACACCTTTAATTCCTGCACTAGGTGTCAGAGGCAGGCTGATCTCTGTAAGTTCGAGGCCAGCCTGGTCTATGTAGTGAGTTCCAGGCTGGCCAGTACTACTAATTGTGAGACCCTGTCTCAACCCTACCCCTTCAAAGAAGCATTAGCATTTCAGAGATAAACCATTATATTGCAGGTGGCCACATAGCTTGACCACTTGATTTAGCTGAAGCCTAGTCAGTTCTAACCAAAATCTATTATTAGTTCACATTCATTTAACCAAGCCTAGCTGTCAATGATATTTTTAAAACCTAATTCGTTCTTAGACATACAAATTTAACATCAGATACAAATTAATGTTACATAGGCTTTAAATTCAAGAAACGCAACAGATCTGCACAGAGGCAGCAGGAGCAGAATGAGGGTGAAGCCTTTTCAGTTTATTGCTTTTTTTCTTTTTTTGTCTTTTTAAGACAGGGTCTTCCTACAGCCCCAGCTGCCTGGAACTTGCTATGTAGACCAGGCTGGCCTTGAACTCACAGAGCTCAGCTTGCCTCTGCCTCCCAAGTTCACTGCTTTTTAAATTTTATTTGCATGAGTGTTTTGTCTGCAGCATGTATGGGTAAGTGTACCCCTGTTGTGCAAAACCCACAGAAGCCAGAAGAGGGCATCGGATCCCCCAGAACTGAAGCTACCACTGTGGGTGCTGGGAATTGAACCAGGGTCCTCTGGAAGAACAGCCAATGTTTTTAACCTCTGAGCCACCCTCTCTCCACACACAGTTTGTTGCTTTTATTGCTTTGAGGAAACTGTTTTTTCTTCCTTTTTTGTTTTGTTTTGTTGTTTTTTGTTTTTCTTTTGTCTTTCCAGACAAAGTATCCCCGTAACCCCAGTAGGCCTGGAACTCACTATATAGACCAGACTGTCCTTGAACTCATAGAGATCCACCTGCCTCTGAGTCCAGAGTGCTGGGATTAAAGGTGTGCACCACCACACCTGGCCTAAAATGGTTCTTAGCCGCCATGTGGATACTGGGAATTGAACCCGGGTCCTTTGCAAGAGCAGTCAGTGCTCTTAACCACTGAGCCATCTCTCCAGCCCCTCCAGTCTTTTTGAGACTGTGTCTCTCTATAGCCCCAGCTGGCCTACAACTTGCTTCCTGAATGCTGAGGTTAAAGGTGTGTCCCACCATGCCTGACTGTCTTAGCTCATTTATAAAGACTTCAATTAAGTAATCTGCCTATCTGGAATAAACGCGGTTAACAAACAAGGGTGGGGAGGGCTTAAAAAACCAGGACTGGGGCTGGAGAGATGGCCTAGCGGTTAAGAGCGCCGACCGCTCTTGCAGAGGACCCGGGTTCGGTCCCCAGCACCCACATGGCGGCTGAGAACTGTCTGAAACTCCAATTCCAGGAGAACTCCAGTTCCAGGGGAATCCGATACTCTCTTCTGACCTCCGCGGCGTTGCACGACACGGGTGCACAGACTTGCATGCAGACAGTACATTCATACACATACATAAATGAATAAAATTAAAAAAAAATTAAAAAAAACAAAAACAAAACAAAACAAAACCCCAGGACTATAGCTCCCCACTTTTTCCAAGTCATTTAAGTCCTTAAAGTTGGTTATTAACCTCATTTCTAGTAAGCATTATAGGCTTTTAAAAAATTTTATTTATTATTTTATGTGTATGAGTGTACTGTCTGTATGTAGGTAGGTGCACCCATGTCATGCAGTGCTGCGGAGGTCAGAAGAGGGTGTCAGATTCCCCTGGAACTGGAGTTAAAGATGGTTCTTAGCCATCATGTGGGTGTTGGGAATCGAACCTGGGTCCTCTGAAAGAACAGTCAGTGTTCTTAATCACTGAGCCATCTCTCCAGCCCCAGGTGTTTTTTTTTTCCTGGGTATTTTTTTTTTTATTAATTTTATTCATTTCTGTATGTGTATGAATTTACTGTCTGCATGCAAGTTTGTGCACCCGTGTCGTGCAATGCCGCGGAAGTCAGAAGAGGGTGTCGGATTCTCCCGGAACTGGAGTTCTCCTGGAATTGGAGTTTCAGACAGTTCTTGGCCGCCATGTGGGTGCTGGGGATCGAACCCAGGTCCTCTGTAAGAGCGGTCGGTGCTCTTAACCTCTAGGCCATCTCTCCAGTCCCAATTTTCTGGGTATTTTTGAGACAGGGTCTCCCTTTAGTCCCAGCTGGCCTGGAGCTTGCTCTATAGACCAGGCTGGCCTTGAACTCACAGAGATCCGCCTGCTTCTACCTCCCGAGTGCTGGGATTAAAGGTGTGCCCCACCACGCCCAGCTCCCAGGTATTTTTTTTTTTTCCAGGTATTTTTTTTTTTTTTTAAAGGAAGATTGTAATTATAAAATAGTTCTAAGAACAGAGACTCTTTCAAATCCAAAATATAAGCCAGGCGTGGTGGGGCACCCCTTTAATCCCAGTACATGGGAGGCAGAGGCAGGTCTATCTCTGAGTTGGAGGCCGGCCTGGTCTACAGAGGGAGTTCCAGACCAGTCAGGGGTACATAGTGATATCCTGTTTCAATAACCAACAAATAAACAACCTGTGCAAAATAATCAAATCCAAACTATGGTTCCCATTAGTATGGTTTCAGTAAGGTACAGTATATGAGTGTAAGCTAAGTACAGTATCATACATGTCTTTCACTTGGGGTCAACATGCCTTTCTTTTATTTGTTCAACTCATATCCAAAAGATTTTAATATCCATATATATATGTATATATATATATAAAATCTCCTAATATGAAAGATAACATTCCTAATGAAAAAAAAATCAAAATCTTGTTTTATAGTCCTCAAAATATACCTACTAATTTAAAACATTACTAAGGATGCTTCCAAAACTAAACATTGTCATCACAGTGAGAATTTTAGTGGAAGTTAGTGGGGCATCACTTGGCTTACTGCCTTTGTATTGAGTAGCTGTATAATAAATAGTTATCCACTTTTTCTTTTGTATTTTAACAGAATGCCTGGTACCCAGTAAATAAAGTTAAGAACCTGTTAAGAACTGCAGTGAAGATTTTGTTCTTTACAGATTGCAGCAAGTCTGAGTTGAGGAAGTTCTGACAGATGCAAAATGTGCACCTGTTGCAGGTGCACAGACAGCGTAACCGGGCATGGCTGCGAAAACACACAGAAGGACAGGGTTGAGTTCTTACAAATATGGCACAAGTTAGGGTGTGCCAACTTAAAAAAAATAGGCATAAGCAACACTCTTTGTAGAAAGGAAAAGGACAGTGTGGGGCATGCTAAAGTTGTGCAGAATTCCACATTCACCAAAAACATAATAAGCAGTATAGGGTTTCCTTCCTCCCTATAGAGAAATCTAGGGAATATTTATCTAACACTTAAAAAAAAATTTTTGGAGGGGGGTAGAATTAGATGAGTTTTAGTGGAATAAATATGCACAGCAATAGATGGCACCCTCATCTAAATTAATAAAAACAAAACTTGAATAAGCCATAGCACCAACCAAAGGACAAGGTTTGCTAGCATTTGAATAACCATTTTCTCCTCCTCCTCCTCCTCCTCCTCCTCCTCCTCCTCCTCTTCCCTCAACATACACACATGCCTGAAAACCAGGAAGGAGAAGAGTGACACAGACACAAGAGTCAACAGACGAGTATATTCAACCCTGAGAAGATATGAACAACATCGTCTTTAATTCATCAAGCACTCTGGCTCCCAAAGGAAGTCAAAGTGCTTCATAAATTTCTACTAGAAAACATAGAGTTAATTTCATCGCCTACCAAAACACAGCAGCTAAGTATGATAGCAGCAAACTCCTGGTAGGGATGTAAAAATCAGCAATGGATCCAATTGAAATCAGGTATGAAATTTAGGGAGACTTTCTGACTCCTTTCTGGTTGAGTGGAGTTGCACTGGTTAGTGCAGGCATACAGGGAAACCCATTTCACCTAAGCCCTGACTACAACATAGGGGGTCTCCAATGACTGTTCAATAGGCAGACAAACAAAGCCATCACACCACCTATGAAGAGGCACTGACTGGCACAGAACCCACTCAGAAGAGCGCCAGCTGGTGAATCAATACCATTACTTCCTTTAACACCTGATCAATTTTAGAGGCTTCTCAGGCAAAGGGACTGACCCAATCTGCCTTGGGTTAGCTTGTGAGATCTGATGAAACCACAGTACACAGTGGTATAGTTGTGGAGATTAGCAGCATCCCAATAATGCCTAATTCCCAGCATGAAGAAAAACAAGAATTAATTTTGAGAATTAATGCTGAAGACATTTCTTTTTCAAATCTGACTTGTGATAAAAAGACTATTATCACTGCTAAGACACTGTTAGCTGTCATACTGGAATCCATCATTATTTCATAAACTGAAACTGACTCTTCAATATACAAGGCTCCACCCACCAAAAAGGAGATATGCAAGTATGCTTAGCAACAGGGAGATGCTTCATGAGAAGTAGTTTGGTATTAATTACATAAGTGTCCATATATGTACATTTATCATATATACACACACAAGAATTAAAATAAAATGTTTAAAGATGCAGCTCTAATAATAATTGCAACTGCTTACAAGATTAATAAAGTATATTTACATAGTAAAGACGGCACTATCATATACAGTTAGGTGTAGTCTGACCAAGCAGTGCGTTTCTAGATATTACTATTAATAGCAAGAAAGGAGATTTGGCCATCCTATAAGAAAATGTCAACAAAATTCCACAGAAGTCATAAAGAAAAAGTAACTTACAAAGCAGTTTTTAGAAAGACCCAGATTTTTCTCAAATTCTCTATTCTACCAGTGTTGCCCGTGTCTCGGGAGAGTCTGCCTCTGTAATGATCCTCTCTGTAGATAACATACATGAGAGTTTTAAAGCAAAGGTAAAACATAAGTACGTTTTGCTTATCTTATATTAATAAGAATGACTTGATTTCTAAAACAAATAGAAATTCAAAGACTTGATTTTTTTAAAAGTATTAGTCAAAAGAATAACAGTAAAAATTATAACTTTCAAAATCTATGTGAGTTAACACTTAAAAATTTTTTATTTTATTTTATTTATTTTTGTATGTGTATGAATGTACTGTCTAAATGCAGGTTTGTGTACCCGTGTCGTGCAATGCCACGGAGGTCAGAAGATGGTCTCGGATTCCCCTGGAACTGGAGTTCTCCTGGAATTGGAGTTACAGACGGTTCTTAGCCACCATGTGAGTGCTGGGGATCAAACCCGGGTCCTTTGCAAGAGCGGTCGGCGCTCTTAACCACTAGGCTATCTCTCCAGCCCCATGAGTTAACACTTTTTTGGAAAGCATGAGTCTTGGTTTATGGCAGTGTTTCATTCTTACTGTTATATTTGAGTATTGTATTGTTTATACTCAGTGCAAGTAATATATTATAGTTTTCATAGAAAAAATGATTTAGAGACTAACACAGGAACAAACAGAATAAGCTATAAAGTCCTGAGAAACGCACTGCCTGAGAAGCTGTTTTGTTACAAAACAGAACGTACACAAACCACACTACCTGAGAAGAAGGGGACAAGGTCATGCAATTTTGAGGAGTTAGTAAACTACAAAGATAGCCATTGTTATGTGCGTTTACATATGCATGTATAGATATAATAAATGTACATGAAATTTGTGGCTGTAACAATGCAAAATATTTATATAGCAGACATTCCAATGACAATTTTTTATAGCACTTTAAAAAGGACATCATAATCTGAATGCAAACATAAAACATGTTCAGTGCAAATTCACAAAAGATTTTTTTAATTTTTCACATACCAAAAGTCAATTAATCAAAGAAAAATATAAAAAAATGAACTTGTGTGATCATATGGAAATGCCTTATAAACATAAAGCAACATGATGTCAACTCCATTTTATCACAGTAAGACTATGGTTTAATGCTGGGTGATATCTGTGCTTTATTGTACCATCCTGCTAAGAGAGCTATAGCTTGCTCAAAAATATACAAACTGCCAGAGCACTGTTTTATGACATCCAAACCAAACTTGTAATTGCTCAAATTCATACCTTCTCATTACGAAGTCTCTTTCTGTTGCTGAACAATTTTTATGTGACAAAAATCTCCTCCCCCACCCTCACCTTCATGGCTAATGGCATGCAATGTTATTTTGAACCATGCAACATGAAGGTGAAGACAGAGCAAGTACTTACGGGTACATGGCCATTGTTGTCAGTTTAACAAAGATATCCTTACTGGGTGCATCAGCAGTGTTGCAAGTGAAGGCTTGAGGTGGAGGCATTTTGTGTTTCCTGCAGAAATCAGTAGGTGAGATACTATATTCTTGTTTAACTTCATGCAGGTCTGACTTTGCAGCTATGATTAAGCAGGGTATTCTGCTGTCCATAAAATGTTGCTATGGAATAAAAAATGAAGTCAAATTTTGATGCCAAGTTCAAAAATTACTATTTAACTAAGTTTAAACTAACAATGTCTCTGGATAGGCCAAGGAACAATCATTTCAAAAGGAGAGAAGGAACTGAGAGACAAAGTTTGATAGTGGTTTAGATCAGTCTCACATCAATAAGTATGACCAGACCTATGCTTCTAATTTGGATAACAAAACAGACCTGTCCTAATGCTCAAGATTCACTGCAATTTTTAAAAAATACATTTTAAAATTGAAAACAGCAGTATGGGGGCTGGAGAGACAGCCTAGCGGTTAAGAGCACCAACTGCTCTTGCAGAGGACCCGGGTTTGGTCCCCAGCACCCACATGGCGGCTAAGAACCGTCTGTAACTCCAATTCCAGGAGAACTCCAGTTCCAGGGGAATCCGAGACCCTCTTCTAACCTCCGAGGCATTGCACGACACGGCGCACAGACCTGCAAGTAGACAGTACACTCATACACATACAGAAATAAATAAAATTTAAAAAAAAAGAAAAAAAAAACCCAGCAGCATGAAAAACAGTAAGAAATCTACCTAATTTCTATACTAAAAAAGACGATCATTTTCTTCACATTCCCTCCAGTCTTTTAACACATATTTCTATTTAGTTTATACAGTTATAGTTGTATTGGGCATCAAATTTAAAGATGTAGTTCTGTATTGTCTCTTCAATGTTTGCTTAATATTCTATTAGATATGTTGGGGCTGGAAAGATGGCTCAGTGGTTAAGAGCACTGACTGCTCTTGCAGAGGACCCGGGTTCGATTCCCAGCACCCACATGGGGACTAAGAACCATCTTTAACTCCAGTTCCAGGGGAATCCAACGCCCTCTTCTGACCTCCGCGGCATTGCACAACATGGGTGCACCATACACGCAGACAGTACACTCCTACACATAAAAAATAATAAATATTCTATTAGATATGTATCTTAATCTGAAAAAAATGGTTCAATTGCCAGATATTTAGATTTTTCAGGTTTTTTGCTATTAAAAACAGGGCTAAAATAAATACCTTTTTATGTATAGCTTTCTCCTTCCATTGAAGCAAAGTGACTGATACACTTTGCAAGTGTTTGGTTTATTCCTCTGCTCTGGATGTTATTCTTAGCATAATTGGCAATAATATAATCCATTTACTTTTTTTTTTTTTTTTGTCTTTTTGAGACAGGGTCTCTCTTTAGTCCCAGATGGCCTGGAGCTTGCTATGTAGACCAGGCTGGCCTTGAACTCAGAGAGATCCGCCTGCCTCTATCTCCAGGGTGCTGGGATTAAAAGCATGCACCACCACAAGTGGCTTCCATGTATATTTCTGACAGTCAAGAAGACCTTTCAGGGCTGGAGAGATAGCCTAGCGGTTAAGAGCACCGACGCTCTTGCAGAGGACCCTGGTTCGATCCCCAGCACCCACATGGCGGCTAAGAACCGTCTGTAACTCCAATTCCAGGAGAACTCCAGTTCCAGGGGAATCCGAGACCCTCTTCTGACCTCCGCGGCGTTGCACGACACGGGTGCACAGACCTGCATGCAGACAATACATTCATACACATACAAAAATAAATAATAAAAAAAAATTTAAAAAAAAAAGAAGACCTTTCATTAATGCAAAACTTCTTTTTAAAAAATTTTCGCCGGGCGTGGTGGCGCACGCCTTTAGTCCTAGCACTTGGGAGACAGAGGCAGGCGGATCTTTGTAAGTTCAAGGCCAGCCTGGTCTACAGAGTGAGTTCCAGGACAGCTGGGGCTACAGGGAGACCCTGTCTCGAAAAAGACAAAAAAAAAAAAATTTTTTATTGTTGGGCTGGAGAGATGGCCTAGCAGTTAAGAGCGCTGACCGCTCTTACAGAGGACCCGGGTTCAATCCCCAGCACCCACATGGCGGCCGAGAACCGTCTGAAACTCCAATTCCAGGAAAACTCCAGTTCCAGGGGAATCCGACACCCTCTTCTGACCTCCGCGGCATTGCACGACACAGGTGCACAAACTTGCATGCAGACAGTACATTCATACACATACGGAAATAAATAAAATTAATAAAAAAATTTAAAAAAAATAAAATAAAAAATTTTTATTGTTTATTTACTTATTTATTTATTGTGTATAAGTGGATTGCCTGCATGTATGTAAGTGGACCTGTGTTGTGTAATGCCTACGGAGGTCAGAAGAGGGTGTTGGATTCCCTGGAACTGGAGTTAGAGACAGTTGTTAGCTGCCATGTGGGTGCTGGGAATCGAAATCAGGTCCTCTGTAAGAGTAGCCAGTGCTCTTAACTGCTGAGCCATCTCTCCAACCCCTAATGTAAAAGTTCTTAATCAGTAATGCACATTCAAGTCATATGTTGCAAAACATTTTAATTCTATGTCTGGATGTCTAATAAGATAGAAGGAAATGAGAATCTTAAGCAATAGAGTACACATGTATGTATTTTTAAAAAGTGCCACAAACTATTTGTTGTACTTTTCTGATTAGGAAACATCACAATGCAATTCCTTTAAAACTTTATAAAAAGTTACATTTAGTCATGGTCCATAAAAACAACAAACCTTAAAAATCCTGGCACAGTATTCGAAGGATCTGGGGTTAGTGACATCATATACCAGGCACACAACATCACAAATGATCTCAGCCTCAGTTAGGAACTCCGACTCAGAGATATCATGCAACTTGTAAAAAGAAAAAGATAATGAGAAACCCAAGTATAACAGACATACAAAGTGATGCATTATATTCCAAAGAAAACATTAAAGCAAGCATAGTCAAAGACGCAAAAACTATGACTTACGAAGCATAACATAAGGATACTGAAGCCAGGTGTGGTGGCACATGCCTTTAATCCTAGCACTCGGGAGGCAGAGGCAGGTGGATCTTTGTGAGTTCAAGACCAGCCTGGTCTACAGAGTGAGTTCCAGGCCAGCTGGGGCTACAGGGAGACCCTGTCTCGAAAAGACCAAAAAAAAAAAAAAAAAGAATATTGATAATAGTCAGCAATATTTGCTGAGTATTAATGTTTAAAACTACATGGACAACCTGGGACTGGTGGTTCATGCCTTTAATCCCAGCAGTCAGGAGGTAGAGGCCAACCTGGTCTACATAGTGAGTTCTAGGCCAGCTGGGGCTATTGGGAGACCCTGTCTCAAAAAAAAATCTAAAACAATGTTAGGGGTTGGGGGGGATGCATGCCTTAATCCTAGCATCCAGGCGGGGAGGCAGATGGCAGGCAGATCTCTGTGAGTTTCAAGGCCAGCCTGGGCTACAGAGTGAGTCCAGGCCAGCTGGGACAAAGCGGAGACCTCTGTGTCTCAAAACAAAAAAAAAAAAAAAAAGACTAAAACAAAACAAAACTACATGGGACAATAAGGTTTAATAAGAAACTAACAAATTTTTATCAGAAAAATGTAAAATATAACATTCACAAATATGGGTAACATTCTTTCAATGTGAATATCTAGAAAAATAAACTATTTCCAAAAAAGAATGAACTTTTTCTAATAGTAATTAGAAGCTTTTCATCAAAGATCTAGCTTGATAAGAAATTTGGATTTTGGATTACAAAGAATAAACCTCTTGTTTAAGGCCATATCATTAATCAACTGTGAACCAAGGCTGAAATTGAAATGACAAGACCCAAGGAAAGAATATGATCTCTTTCTACCATATTTCACTAGTATCATTTTTTTCTTTTGTTTTGTTTTGAGACAGGGTTGTCCTATTATGTAACCCTGCCTGGCTGCCCTAGAACTCCCTATGTATCAGGCTGGCCTGGCCCCCCCCCCCAGCTCTGGAGTGCTGGGATTAAAGGTGTGTGCATTGCACCAGCACTCTTTTTCTTGTTTCATACACTTTCATACAAATCAAGTTCCAGGACAGCTGGGGCTACGGGGAGACCTTATCTCAAAAAGACAAAAAAAAAAAAAAATCAAAATGGAGCCGGGCGTGGTGGCGCACGCCTTTAATCCTAGCACTTGGGAGGCAGAAGCAGATGGATCTCTGTGAGTTCAAGGCCAGTCTGGTCTACATATCTATCTCCAGGCCAGCTGGGACTAAAGGGAGACCCCGTCTCAAAAATATCAAATAAATAAATAAATAAATAAATAAATAAATAAATAAATAAATAAAATGGAAGAATAATGGGCTGGAGAGATTGCTCAATGGATAAGAGCACTGGCTGCTCTTGCAGAAAACCAGAGTTTAAATCCCAGCCTCCACATGGTGGCTAACTAACCATGCCCAGGATTTGACAACCTCTTCTGATCTCAGGCACTGCACAACATGGGTGCACTTACATACACGTGGGCAATAGATCCATACAAATAAAATCAAATTAAAAAAAAAACAAAAGTGAAAGAATAAAAAGCGAAAATTTTTTTCTTCTGAGTTTCTTTTATGGAATAGCTAACATGAATTAAGTATGCGATACATGAATTTTTACTTGTTCCTATACCCATGTTATCATTACACAGAATCAATGGAATTAACCTTTCCAACTAAAAAATGATAAAAAATAACACATGAGGGTCAGGCATGGTGGCACATGCCTTTAATCCCAGCACTTGACCAGCCTGGGCTGTAGTCCAGGCCAGCTGGAGCTACAAGGAGACCCTATCTCAAAAAGACAACAGAAAAAAAAAAAAAAAAAAAAAAATGTCCCTTCTTCCCTCAGCAACCATTAACTGCCTATAGATCCTCACTGAGGTGTAGGGCCTTGGAAGCCCCTGAGGGTGATGGGGACGGCACAGGAAATCATAGCTACTCTGAGTTCAAGACAACAATGGCCTTGTTTCCTTTTTTGTTTTCTGAGACAGGGTCTACAGAGCGAGTTCCAGGACAGCTGGGGCTACAGGGAGACCCTGTCTCAAACACACACACACACAAAAAAGAAAAAAAAAACAAATTTCTAGTCATGAACTAGATAGCATACAGANAAAAAAAAAAAAAAAAAAAAAAAAAAAAAAAAGAAAAAGAAAAAAAAAATCACACAAGTTCTACATCTGCCATTAAAATAAAGCCATTTTCCTTCAGAGTCCTTTATTTTTTATTTTTTATTTTTTTGGTCTTTTCGAGACAGGGTCTCCCTGTAGCCCCAGCTGTCCTGGAACTCACTCTGTAGACTAGGCTGGCCTTCACAAAGATCCGCCTGCCTCTGCCTCTTGAGTGCTAGGATTAAAGGCGCAGAGTCCTTTAAATATGTACCCAATAATTAAAATATTTGTACCACAGAAATTCTTACCAGCAAATATTTCTCTTGTCCATATACATAGACAGTATTAATCGCATAAAAGGATTTATGATCATCACGAATTTTCTTCTGTCTCTGAAAATAAACCAAAAATTTCAATATTTATAACAAAATATTACAGTAACAAACTTTTTTTTTTTTTGAGACAGGGTCTCTTTGTAGACTTAGTTGGCCTGGAATTCACTATGTAGACCAGGCTGGCCTCTCAATTTCAGAGATCCACCTACTTCTGCCTGAGTGCTAGGACTAAAGTTGTATGCCATGTACCTGGCTAGTAACTACTGTTTAAAAAGAGATTTCGCCGGGCATGGTGGCGCACGCCTTTAATCCTAGCATTTGGGAGGCAGAGGCAGGCAGATCTCTGTGAGTTCAAGGCCAGCCTGGTCTACAGAGTGAGTTCCAGGACAGCTGGGGCTACAGGAAGACCCTGTCTCAAAAAGACAAAATAAATAAATAAATAAATAAATAAATAAATAAATAAATAAATAAATAAAAATAAATAAAAAGAGATTTCATGGGGCTGGAGAGATGGCCTAGCGGTTCAGAGCACCAACTGCTCTTGCAGAGGACCCGGGTTCGATCCCAGCATCCACATGGTGGCTGAGAACCGTCTGTAACTCCAATTCCAGGAGAACTCCAGTTCCAGGGGAATCTGAGACCCTCTCCTGACCTCCGTGGTGTTGCACGACATGGGTGCACAAACCTACATGCAGACAGTACATTCATACACATACAAATATAAATAAAAATTTAAAGAATAAAAAAATAAAGAGATTTCATTTATTTTTATGTGTCTGAGTGTTTTGCCTGGAGGGATATGTGTACCCTGTCATGCAATGCCTATAGAGGCCAGAAGAGGGTGTCATATGCCCTGGAACTGGCATTAAGGACAGTTACTAGCTGCCACATGGGTGCTAGGTCCAAACTTGGGTCCTCTGCAAGAGCAGCCAGTGCTCTTAACCACTGAGCCATCTCTTCAGCCCCTACAGTAACTACTTTTCATCAATATTCCTTTGGGTTCATGTGTGGGTAAGTTACAGACAAGGACATTCTTCTCTCTATTATTTATAAGTAAAAGAGGGATATTGATTTTATGTTTCTCACTTCTGAGCATCTTACACAGAAGCATATTTATTATGCATAAAGGCAGAAGAAGTAAACTGTAATTAGTGAAACTGTACTCTACAGCCACCTGCTGGCAATTTGCATACTGTTAATTTGGTCTGGCATGAGAATGATCTGTCAAAGGAAAACCTGAACCAGTTGTCAGTACCTACTTGATTCATTTACTTCATGCTACAGACTGTCAGAGGCTTTTTTGGGGGGGGGCGGGGTTCTTTTTGAAACAGGGCCTCCCTGTAGCCCCAGCTGTCCTGGAACTCACTATGTAGACCAGGCTGGCCTTGAACTCACATAGATCCACCTACCTCTGCCTTCTGAGTGCTGGTATTAAAGGCGTGCACCACCACGCCCTGGTCTACATAGCGAGTTCCAGGACAGCTGGAGTTAGGGGGACCCTATCTCAAAAAAAAAAAAGAAAAAAGAAAAGAAAAGAAAAGGGAGGGAAGGGGAGGG
>VZQC01003206.1:6593297-6610713 GCA_009823505.1 Rhizomys pruinosus
CAAAAAAAAAAAAGAGCAAAAAAAAACCCCCGAAGACAGGATCTCACTATGTAGCTCAAGCTAGCCTGGAACCTGCTAGTAGCCCAGGCTAGCCTTAGACTCCTAATCTTCCTATATCTGCCTCCCAAATAATGGTTATACCTATTGTTACACTTTTGACTGTACTGTACTAATGTGTGTGTGTGTGTGTGTGTGTGTGTGTGTGTGTGTGTACCAATTAATTCTAATAATCATCTAAAAACGTTAATGCCTCTGAAAAATTTTTATAAACTCATTATAAAAAAGTGTTAGATAACATTATATTCTGACAATCCTCACCATTAAGTTTCTTCCAAGGAGAGCCTGAAGAACTCCACTTTTCCCACAGCCTTTCATTCCAATTACATTACATCTGAACACATTTCTCTGAGTCTGTTTTTTCTGCAGGTCAATCTTTTTATCTCTTGTTACTGAAAAGAAAAACAAGCACTATTAAGTATGCACCAGTGGACTCACAGAGCTGCCATTCCACAGTTACTACTGTTTTTGACTCTTAGAAAGCGTTTGACTTACAAATGTACTATATAATAGTCATACTGCATGTGAAATAAAATGCTAAATATAATGCTGGAAGGTATCATTTAGTGGGAAAGATGTGTTTTTGAAAGTTGGCTATGGGGCTGGAGAGATGGCTCAGCGGTTAAGTGCACTGGCTGCTTTTGAAGAGGACTCTGGTTCAATCACCAGCACCCACATGGCAGCTAACAACCATATGTAGCTCCAGTACTTGGGGACCTGACACCCTCTTCTGACCTTGATGGACACTGCACACATACAGGCAATACACTCATATACATAAAGAAAATAATAAAAAAAATTTTTAAAGGAAAGTTCACTATAAAGTGAGTCTTCAGTAGTCAAATGATATTTCATCATAAAATAGTGTTTTTTCCGCCAGGTGTGGTGGCACACACCTTTAATCCCAGCATCTGGGAGGCATAGGCAGGCAGATCACTGTGAGTTCAAGGCTAGCCTGGTCTACACAATGAGTTATCTAACACAATGGCAGACCCTGGCGCAAAAAAGATCAAAACCAAACTGCCAAAAAAGTGTATTTTCATTAAGAAAATATCCTAAAAATAAATAGTTGTTGAGTATAATTAACCTTATATCCTACCTATTATTTTCTAAGTTAAATTATAACAAGTTATATGTTGAAAGTGATATTTTTTTGCATGTGTTTGGGTGTGGTGCATGTACATGTGTGCAGACGTCAGAGCTTAATGTCATCTTCCTTGCTTGTTCTCTAGCTTATGCATCATAATTATTGATTAGGCTAATCTACTGGGTAGGGATCCCCTGTATCTGCCTGGGGAGCACTAGGATTATAGGCGGGCTGGCCCACTTGGCTTTTTATGTGGGTGCTGGAGCTCTGAACTCTCCTCTGATTCTCCTGTTTGTACAGCAAGCACTTTATCCACTGAGCCATCTCCTCAACTTGGAAAGATGATATTCTAAATGTAGATTTTTTTTCTTGGATTTACAAAATGGAAACAAACTTGTACTCTGGAAAGAACTGGCCTTTCAAATTTGACCTTTTAAAAGAGGCAGGCCGTAAAACAGCCCTGCATCATTAGCACAACAGGAAGCCGGAGCTTTTCTGTCTTACTTAGGGATACAGGGAGTCTGAAGCAGTCTCGGGCTGTAACTCAGGCTGGCCTCCAACTCACTATGGCTGAGAATGAGCTCGACCCCATTTTCATCACTAGAGTCCTGCCAAGGAGCAGAGCAAAAGCTAAAGGTTATCTTTTTTTTTAATTTCATTTTATTATTTTTATTTTATGGGTATGAATGTATTGTCTGCATGTGTGTAAGTGCACCTGTGTCATCCAATGCCCTTGGAAGTCAGAAGAGGGTGCTGGATGCCCTGGAACTAGAGTTATAGATGGTTGTTAGCTGCCATGTGGGTCCTAGGAATCCATCCTAGGTCTTCTGCAAGAGCAGCCAGTACTCTTAACCACTGAGCCATCTCTCCAGCCCCTCCTTTCTGATAGACAATAAAATCAAACATCTGTACTAAAAAAAAGAAAAAAAAAAAAGCCAAATGCTTAGAAAAACTAACAGTATAAGTAGAAAATAACAGACAGTTGGGGCTATAGGGAGACCCTGTCTTGAAAAGACCAAAAAAAAAGATTTAGAATGTGGTTTTTGCTTTGTTTTTATTCTTGTATGTGCCTGAATGTACTGTCTGCATGTAGGTTTGTGCACCCATGTTGTGCAATGCCGCGGAGGTCAGAAGAGGGTGTTGGATTCGCCTGGAACTGAGTTAAAGACGGTTTTCAGCTGCCGTGTGGGTGCTGGGGATCGAACCCGGGTCCTCTGCAAGAGTAGAGGGTGCTCTTAACCGCTAGGCCATCTCTCCAGCCCGGTTTTGTTTTCTTTTGTTGTCACCTAATGTGGTAACTTTGTGCACATTTTGAATCCTGTTTTACATATATTAATTACATTCGGAAATGGGTCTGATATTTTCGCATATGTATAGATTCTGACAGACACACACTACCTTCTCTTGTTCTTCTCCCATTCTTCTTGATCCCTTTCCTCTTCCCAACTAGTCCTCCTTCCATGTCTTTTTTATCGACCCAATAAGTTCTAACTAAAGAAGCATGACCCAATGAGGCTTGCTTACAGGAACACAAATGAATGTTATTTACAGGACAGGCACCTTACCAGAGGCTACACCACTAAAGAAAATGTCCCTTCTAGCTGGGTGTGGTGGTGCACGCCTTTAATCCTAGCACTCGGGAGGCAGAGGCAGGCGGATCTTTGTGAGTTCAAGGCCAGCCTGATCTACAGAGTGAGTTCCAGGACAGCTGGGAATACAGGGAGACCCTGTCTCGAAAAGACCAAAAAAAAAAAAAAAAAATGTCCCTTCTTCCCTCAGCAACCATTAACTGCCTATAGATCCTCACTGAGGTGTAGGGCCTTGGAAGCCCCTGAGGGTGATGGGGACGGCACAGGAAATCATAGCTACTCTGAGTTCAAGACAACAATGGCCTTGTTTCCTTTTTTGTTTTCTGAGACAGGGTCTACAGAGCGAGTTCCAGGACAGCTGGGGCTACAGGGAGACCCTGTCTCAAACACACACACACACAAAAAAGAAAAAAAAAACAAATTTCTAGTCATGAACTAGATAGCATACAGATGCTTACCTATAATAGCTGAAGCTTGAGACTCTTGTTCAGTCAGTATGGAATAGCCTAAGTAGCCCAAATACTCTAGGCACCGCTGGACATCTAAGTAGGTCGTGAGCCTAAAAATGTGAAGTTTATAAGGGGAAAATGTCATAAATGAACATTCATAGAAAAAATTCCAACAACCCAGAAAACATTATCCACCAGATCTAGCTAATGTATGTCAGGCTTCTTTACCCTGTGTGTCCAACTATGAAAAGGTTTGACAAAGAAATGCAGTTTGGTAGAACACACCTTTAATTACACATCACAGCACTCAGGAGGCAAAGACAGGCAGATCTCTGTGAGTTTGAGTCCAGCTTGGTCCTCCATAGCAAGTTTCAGGCTAGCCAAGTTACACAGTGAGACACTGTCTCAAAAAAAAAAAAAAAAAAAAAAAAAAAAAAAAAAAAAAAACAAAGAAAATTCTCCTGAAGGCACCTGAAATTAGTCTTTAGTCTTTCTTCCATATCTGGGGGAAAAAAATGGGGCTGGAGATGGCTCAATGGTTAGGAGCACTGGCTGCTCTTCCAGAGCCCCTGGGTTTGGCTAATAACTATCCACCAGTTCCAGGGAATCCATTGTCCCCTTCTGATCTCCCTGGGCATTGCATATATGTTATACCTACATACATGCTGGCAAAACCACTTATATACATTAAATAAATAAATAAATCTTAAAAATGAAACAAAAATAAAAACAAAATCTAGAGGTTGGGAATATAGCTCAGTCAGTAAAGTGCTTGCCTTGCATGTATCAGGTCCTCAGTTCCATCCCTAGCAGCACATAAACCTGGCATGATGGCACAAGCCTGAAATCCAAGTACTTAGGACATAAAGGAAGGAGAATCAGGAGTTCAAAGTTAACCTAGGGACACACACGCACACAATCTCAAAAAAAAAAAAAAGAAAAGAAAGAAAAAAGAAAAAAGATACTAATGTTGAAAAGGTTGCCTCTGGTATTCCTCTCTTGAACCCCCTCCCACTGCTAAAGTTATATTATTATGTAAGAACAGAGGAGTTCATTAACATTCTAGGCACAATGTCAGTCAAGCTATAACTAGGTTTTAGACAAATTCACTGTTTCGTTAAAAATTCATTAAAAATCACTAAAAACAAACAATGTAAAGTCTAGTATCCAGTAAAATATACTTCTTCCCATTTTTGAAGGATTGTGAAATAGTAATGACAATTCCAATTTTTTTTTGGGGGGGGGTCCTTTTGAGACAGGTCTCCCTGAAGTCCCAGCTGTCCTGGAACTCGCTATGTAGACCAGGCTGGCCTTGAACTCACAGAGGTTCGCCTGCCTCTGCCTCCCAAGTGCTGGGACTACAGGTGTGCACCATCACGTCCAGCTCTTCCAATTCTCAATCAAAACAAAAGTATTGAAATTTAGTTCCTTTTTGATATAAGAATTATTATTGTTTCTCAATACATCTAAAAGAAAACAATCCCTTCCTGTTAAACTTACAAAACTTCTACGGCTCATCTTAGAGACATCCTTTCCTAAATCTGACGAACCTGCAAAATACACCACCACCAAGATTTTAAAGTAATTTTGACTCTAGAAGAAAGAGGTGAGCTCTGTACTCACGTCCACTGGGAAAGGAATCCCTGGTAGGTTATCCAGCCTCTTTCATTTGTGCAAACTGTGTTATTCACATCTGGTCCCCAAGGTATATAAGGGAAAACTTTAAATAAATCTTTAAGCTCATCAGGTGACAAAGCACAGTCTCTATCCTGAAGATACACAAGGAAATAATATATTTAGATACCTAAGAGAAAAATTTCCAAACACAAAAGTACAAAAGCTCCCTTGATGAATGTAAAAAAAAAAATACTATGCTTTTAGGAACTAATTTTAAAATAAGAAAAATTGTATTTTATAATAAAATTCCTTCTATTACAAGAGTCTACCAGAAGACTAGACTTTTTCATCTTAAGAAAACAGTAAAATAGCAGAAAGTAGTTTTGTTGATTAAAGAGCTTACCGTTTTTAGCTATATAACATAACCACTAGCCAGCTCAGGGCACTGAAAAAAAAAATCATTCACAGAAAAAAGTACAGAAAAAACATTTTACTATGTATTTTAGAAAACTAAAAAAACTGCAGGTAAAGGCTTACCAAATCATGTTTGTCAAAGGTGCTTTGGAGAAACAAATATGCATGGTGATTTAATTCAGTAGTGCAATCAGGAGGTATTTTTAGCCTGTTGTTGATAGAAAAAAATTAAGAATAAATTAGTAATCAAATATTAAAATTTAATTTAATAAAAAATTAAAACAAGTCTTTTTGTGGAATGACAGCATGCACAAATTTTTTTCTCCCAAGTCACTTGGACCTTCCCAGGGGAAATCTCTGTGGTGATTATAGCATTCCTCAGAATCATTAACAATGCTTGTTGCAAAGTGACATATACGTCATTTTTCCTAACTATAAGAACAGGATGAAATAAAAACTTTACAAATAATGTTGACAATGGGCTAGGATACAGCTTGTCTGGTAAAGTTTGAGGACAGCTTGGACATCTCCAAAAAAGAAAATAAATAAATAAATAAAATAAAACAGAAAAAGAAGCACTCAGCATTCCTAACAGCAGTTGGGAGATGGAGACAAGATATCCCTGATGCTCATGGGCCAGCTAACCTGAGTGCACGGCATAGCAGCAAACAAAAGAGGTCCTGCCTCAAAAACAAGGTGGGGTTGGAGAGATGGCTCAGCAAGTAAAGGTGCCTGCTCAGCAATCCTGATGACCCAAGGTTGATTTGTAGGCCCCATATGGTTGAAAGAGAGAATCAATCCTAAAATCAATCCTCTCTCTGACCTGCACACATGCTGCACAACCAATGTGTACCCATCCATCACACACACAATAAATAAATGTGGGGGGCTGGAGAGATAGCCTAGCAGTTAAGAGCACCAACTGCTCTTGCAGAGGACCCGGGTTCAATCCCCAGCACCCACATGGCGGCTAAAAACCTTCTGTAACTCCAATTCCAGGAGAACTCCAGTTCCAGGAGAATCCGAGACCCTCTTCTGACCTCCGTGGCATTGCACGACACAGGTACACAAACCTACATGCAGACAGTACATTCATACACATACAAAAATAAATAAAAATTAAAAATAAATGTGATAAAAAAGTAAAAAAACAAAAACAAAAAAATAAGGTTAAAAAGCCGGGTGTGGTGGGGCACGCCTTTAATCCTAGCACTTGGGAGGCAGAGGCAGGCGGATCTTTGTGAGTTCAAGGCTGGCCTGGTCTACAGAGCGAGTTCCAGGACAGCTGGGGCTACAGAGAGACCCCGTCTCGAAAAGACAAAAAAAATAAAATAAAATAAAATAAATAAGGTTAAAAAAAAAAAAGGTGAAAAGTGAGAATCAGAAGTTGGGAGGCATAGGCAGGCAGACCTCTGTGAGTTGAAGGCCAGGCTGATCTATACAGAGAGTTCCAGATCAGCTGTGGCTACAGGGAGACCCTGTCTCAAAAGGACAGAGGGACGGACAGAGAGACGGATGACAGACAGAAGGAAAGGAGGAGGAGGAAGGGAGAAAAGAAAAGTAAAAATCAACACCCAAGGATGTCCTCTGACTTACATGTACACTCTGGCACATACATGCCCTCACACATTAACATGTACAACACACACACACATACACACACACATGCACACACACAGAAACCACTAAATCATGTTGATTAAATTGTAATGGGTCTGTTCTTTCTGTAAACAAACTATAGGTCATAGTTAGGGTCTAACATGCCAAAATTGCAATGAGTCAAAAATAATACAGAAACTTTTTGATTAGTTTAATCTTTCTGATCACTTTGTTTTTTTAAATTTATTTATTTTTTAATTTAATAAGTGTTAGTAAATGCAGTGAGGTAGGTACTAGGGAGGCAAAAACAATGCAAGCCTACTATTTTAATTTTTTAAATCAGTTCTTTACTTATTGATTTGGGGTTTTTTTTGTGTGTGTATATGAGTATATTGCCTGCATGTATGTATGTATGCATGCATGCATCCATGCACCCATGTCATGCAATGTCCACAGAGACCAGAAGAGGGCATCAGATCTCCTGGAACTGGAGTTTCTGATGGTTGTTAGCCACCATGTAGGTGCTGGGAATTGAACCTGGGTCCTCTGGAAGAACAGCCAGTGCTCTTAACAGCTGAGCTATCTCTCCAGTTCTGTTCATTTGTTTTCTTTGAGTCAAGATATTACTAAGGCAAGACTGGCCTGGAACTACAAAAACTAAGCTCAGCTTGGACTCTGAATCCTGACTCCCAAATAATAGGATTAAAGGAGTATCCCATCAAACCTAATTTTAACTAATTAATTAATTAATTAATTTTGTCTTTTTGAAACAGGGTCTCTCTGTAGCCCCAGCTGGACTGGAACTCACTATGTAGACCAAGCTGCCCTTGAACTCAGAGATCCGCCTGCCTCTGCCTCCCAAGTGCTAGGATTACAGGCATGCACTACCACGCCTGGCCACTAATTTTTATTAACTGACATGTAATATCTGTATTATTTAAAGGGTACAGTATTATAAATTCATGGCTGTATAGAACGTATAATGACCAAATCAGGCAACTTGCACTTTTCTCTCAATATTATTTATGTCTATATTCTGGATACCTTTAAAATTTCCAGTGATTTTGAAATATATAATCAGTTTAAGACCATAGTTACCATACCATGCTTTAGAAAATGAGCCCTGCTCTCCCACAGCACCATGTATTCGTGCTTGTAATTAACCTCTGCCTACTCATTCTTCTCTCCCCTTCCAGTCTCTACTTCCTTTTGATCAAATAATAAAATAAATAAAAGCTACTACAAATGAGTAAGAACATTTGTTTTTCTGTGCCTAACTTACTTCACATAAAATCCTCAAGTTCCATTTACCTTGCCACAAATACCAGAATTCCATCCTTTTCTATGACTGAATAACATTCAATTAAGGAATTAATTATATTTTAATGGCATTTTCCCAGCACTCAGGAGGCATAGGCAGGCAGATCTCTGTAAGTTCAAGGCTAGCTTGGTCTACATAGTAAGTTCTAGGCCAGCTAGTAGTGCAGGGAGATCCTGTCTCAGAAAGACCCCCCCAATTTATTATTTATTATGATTATTGTGTGTAGAGGTTAGAGGACAACTTTGTGGAGATATTTCTTTCCATCCAACTTTACATGGGTTCCAGGGATTGAAGTCAGGTCTCCAGGCTTTTGTGATAAGGAACTTTATTTATCTGCTGAGCCATCTTCCTGGCTCCAACTTAAAAAAAAAAAAAATCCTTTCACTATGGGATAACTATCTTGGCTATATCCATGGCTATTTTGACTAGTGCTGCAGTAAACAAGGGAAAGCAGGTATCTCTTTGGTATGATTCCATTTTCATTAGCTACATAATCAGTAGTGACTCTATTTTTAGGTTTCTGAGAAATCTCCATGCTGTTCTCCATAAGGGATATAATAATTTGCATTGCTCCCAAAATCTTAAAAGAGTTCCCCCTTTCTCTGCAACCTCCTTTCTCTACAACCTCCCCAGTATGTTATTTTTTGTCATTCTGATACAGTTCCCTGATTCTAAGGACTCACATTCAAGTGAGAAGTGGACCACACAGGATTTTTTTTTCCACAAAGGATGTTTACAGTAGTAAATGTTAAATGTGTAAGCAAAGGATGTTAGGGAAGCCCCATGAAAGGGAACATCTCTGGCCTGTGGAGTGGGAAGGTGTCAACACTGCTGAGGATCAGTGTCACCTGAAATTGAGGCTTAAAGGATGAAACAATTAGGTCAAAGGAAAGAGGAAGGAGAAAGTGAAAATAAGATGGGGCTGGTCCAAAGGTAGTGAGTTATCTCAGTTGGTTGTTCAAAGTCAGTTACAGATTGAACTCCTTGTTCTTCACTTTCCCCCCTTCTCACTATTGCACTCGACTAGTCTTAAAAAAAAAAAAAAAAGAAAGAAAGAAAATAAGATGAGCAAAAGCCAGGAGTAAGAAAGAGGTAAAGTATGTTTGGTTAATATAAATAGCTTGATATTTATTTTTAGAATGAAGGCAAGAGGGGGCAGGAAGCGAGCGAGCATGAACAGAGCTGATCGTGAATGACATCGACTGTACTGGGAATTGGGATGAAGCTCAGGCTTCATCTTGTGTCTTGAAGAGAATAATGTACCAAATTTGTACTTATGTATATAACAATCTAGCAGCAATGTGGAACACAGAGGCAGAGTTCAGTAAGAAATATTCGAGTGCTGGCTGAATGCTCTATTGTGAAGAAAATTAAAGGCAAAGAGTACAAGAAGCTGAAAAAGAGCCAGGTGTGGTGGTACATGCCTTTAGTCCCAGCACTTGGGAGGCAGAACAGATCTCTGTGAATTTGAGGCTAGAATGGTCTACATAGTGAGTTCCAGGCCAGCCAGGGCTATATAGTGAGACCTTGTCTAAAAAGACAAAAAAGGAAACCGAAAAGAAATTATTAGTATAATCCACAAAATCCTAAGAGAAGCTACTTTTTTTTTTGGGGGGGGGGTTGAAACAGGGTCTCAACTGTAGCCACACCAGGCCTAGAACTCACTATGTAGACCAGACTGACCTTGAACTCACAGAGATACACCTGCCTCTGCCTCCTGAGTGCTCAGATTAAAGGTTGTGAGCCACCATGTCTGGCTTAAGATTTATTCTTACATGGTTTTGAGAACAGCAAGAGCAGTATGCGTTCTTAATCACTAAGCCATCTGTCCAGCCTCAAGAAGGTGCTCCCTTTAAGAAATAATAATTAGGGGGCTGGAGAGATGGCTTAGCAGTTAAGAGCATTGACTGCTCTTCTAGAAGACCTGGATTCAATTCACCATACCCATATGGTGGCTGACAACCATCTGTAATTCTAGTTCCAGGAAATCCAACACCTTCTTCTGACTCTGCAGGCCTTGCCTGACATGAGTGCACTTACAGACATACAGGCAATAGACTCATACACAAAAATAAAATATTAAAAAATATAATTGGGACTTCAGAGTTAGCTCAGTGGGTAAGAATGCTTACTGTGCATGAAGGACCTGAGTTTAAATCCCCAGGACCTAAGTAACCTCAGCACTGTGGGAAACAGCCAGGAGCCAGTCTAGCTCCAGGTTCAGTAAAAGACTGTATCAGCTTGGCATGGTGGCACACACCTTTAATCCCAGCACGTGGGAGGCAGAGGCAGGCAGATATGTGTGAGTTCAAGGCCAGCCTGGTCTATATAGCAAGCTCCAGGCCAGCTGGGAATAAAGGGAGAGCCTGTCTCAAAAAAGACGAAAAAAAAAAAAAAAAAAAAAAAAAAAAAAAAAAAAAAAAAATACTGTATCAGAGAGAGACAGAAAAGAGAAACAATTAACTTCCTGCAGAATGTTTCCTCCCACATAAATGGCAGAAGAAAACTTTGTGAAAGGGTAGTACCAGAACAAATTCAGTATGAATGCACAGATAAACTGTATTAAACTTTAACCAAGATTTCGTTTCATAAATTTCAAATTAGAACAGATTAATGGACCAGGAATCTACTCAGAAAGATTTCTGGATCCTTGGTGAGGAGGGAAGTTAAACAAACTTTTTCTGAACTATTAAAACAGCGAGCTCGAGGTACAATTCTAAAACAGAAAATGACACCACGAATGAAGTATATGACTGAAAAGGGAAGGAAGAAAAGCCAAAGACCCGAGGCCCAATCATGATATGTCAAGTTCTCAAAGGGAGAGACAAGGCACCTGAGATAAGCAGTCACCCAGTAGGGCATCACTGACCCCAGGTTTAAACATATAGGACTCAAACGGCACTATGACAGGGAAAGAATCACACATACATCTGTTGTTTGGGGAAATAAACTTATTTTTATCATAAACAAAAACAGGCTATAAAACTGGAGGAGAAGCCTGGCATGGTGGTGCACACCTATAATTCCAGCATTTGGGAGGCAGAAGCAGGTGGCTCTTGTGAGTTCAAGGCCAGCCTGGTCTACATAGTGAGTTCCAGGACAGCTGGGACTACAGGGAGACCCTGTCTCAAAAAGACAACAAAACAAAACAAAACTAACAAACAAAAAACTGGAGGAGAAATGAAGGGAAACTGCTAAGTAACATTTCCTCATCTCTTGACCATAAAATCATGATTATCTGATTATCTTTTTTCCCCTTCTTCAATAAAGGAAATTTAAAAATATTTTGTATTAGCCGTAAGTAGAGTCTAGCTGGAAATGATGGTGCAGTGCACAACTGTGATCCCATTATGGGGAGTTAAGAGGCCAGGGGATCAGGAACTGAAAGTGAGACTGTCAAAAAAAAAAAAAAAGNGCTGTTTTTTTTTGGGGGGGGGTTTGAAACAGAGTCTCAACTGTAGCCACAACATGCCCGTAGAACTCACTATGTAGACCATACTGACCTTGAACTCCAGAGATCCAACTGCAGCTGCCTCTGCCTGAGTGCTCAGATTAAAGGTTGTGAGCCACCATGGCCCTGGCGTAAGATTTAATTCTTACATTGGAGATGTTTTTTGAGACAGCAGAGAGCATAGCGTTATAACACTAACAGCTGTCCAGCTCAAGAGGGTGGCTCCCGTATAAGAAATAATAAATTAGGGGGCTGGAGAGTCTTAGCAGTTAAGAGAGCATTGACTGCTCTGTCTAGAAAACCTGGTATGCAATTCACAAACCATAGGTGGCTGACACCATCTGGAATTCTAGTTCATGAAATCCATCACCTTCTTCTGACTCTGCAGGCCTTGCCTGACATGAGTGCACTTACAGCAGACAGGCAATAGACTCATACACAAAAATAATATTAAAAATTAATTGGGACGTCAGAGTTAGCTCAGTGGGTTAAAAGCACTTGCCACACAAACATGAAGACCTGAGTTTAAATCCCCAGGACCTAAGTAACCTCAGCACTGTGGGAACAGCCAGGAGTCAAATCTAGCTCCATTCATAAAGACTGTACAGCTTGGCATGGTGGCACACAGTCCTTTAAATCCAGCACGTGGGAGGCAGAGGCGAGATTGTTGTGGGTTCAAGGCCAGCCTGGGCTATATAGCAAGCTCCAGTCCAGATGGGACTAAAAAGGGAGAGTAGCCTGTCCTCAAAAGACAAAAAAGAAAAAAAAAACAAAAAATCCGGGTATCAGAGAGAGACAGAAAAGAGAAACAATTAACTTCCTGCAGAATGTTTCCTCCCACATAAATGGCAGAAGAAAACTTTGTGAAAGGGTAGTACCAGAACAAATTCAGTATGAATGCACAGATAAACTGTATTAAACTTTAACCAAGATTTCGTTTCATAAATTTCAAATTAGAACAGATTAATGGACCAGGAATCTACTCAGAAAGATTTCTGGATCCTTGGTGAGGAGGGAAGTTAAACAAACTTTTTCTGAACTATTAAAACACGAGCCTCGAGTACAATTCTAAACAAAAATGACACACGAATGAAGTATAGGACTAAAAGGGAAGGGAAGAAAAAGCCAAGACCCGAGCCCAATCATGAATAATGTCAAGTTCTCAAAGGGAGAGACAAGGCACCTGAGATAAGCAGTCACCCAGTAGGGCATCACTGACCCCAGGTTTAAACATATAGGACTCAAACGGCACTATGACAGGGAAAGAATCACACATACATCTGTTGTTTGGGGAAATAAACTTATTTTTATCATAAACAAAAACAGGCTATAAAACTGGAGGAGAAGCCTAGCATGGTGGTGCAAACCTATATTGCAGCATTTGGAGGCAGAAGCAGGTGGCTCTTGTGAGTTCAAGGCCAGCCTGGTCTACATAGGGAGGTTTCGCAGGACAGCTGGGACTACAGGAGAACCCTGTCTCAAAAGACAACAAAACAAAACAAACTAACAAACCAAAAACTGGAGGAGAAATGAAGGGAAACTGCTAAGTAACATTTCCTCATCTCTTGACCATAAAATCATGATTATCTGATTATCTTTTTTCCCCTTCTTCAATAAAGGAAATTTAAAAATAGTTTGTATTTGGCCGTAGGGGGAGTCTAGCTGGAAATGATGGTGCAGTGCACAACTGTGATCCCATTATGGGGAGTTAAGAGGCCAGGGGATCAGGAAATAAATTATATTTTCAAAAAAAAAAAAAAAACAAAAAAAGGAAAGAGAAGGAATTAAAGTACTAATGGAAGAGGAAGTCAAGGTATCCTTTTTTGCTGATGATGTGATTGTCTGCTTAAGGGATGCTAACAACTCCACCAGAAACTCCTAGGAAACTATCACAGCTCAGCAAATTGGCAGATACAAAATTAACCTAAAAAAATCATGGCCTTTCCTTACAGCAACAACAAGCAAACGAAGAAGGACATTCAAGGCAGACTCGTCCCACTCACCAAAGCCTCAAAAACATAAAATACCTAGAACAAACCTAATAAAGGAGCACCAAAAGATCTCTACAACAAAATTTAAAAACCCTTAAGGAAACTTTGAAGAGGACTCGGAAGATGGAAAAAACTCCCAGCTCATGGATTGGGAAAATTAATATAGTAAAATGCCCATTCGCTGGGTGTGGTGGCGCACGCCTTTAATCCTAGTCACTTGGGACAGAGGCAGGTGATCATTGTGAGTTTCAGCCAGCCTGAGTACATTCTCTGTGAAGTTTCCAGACTTGCTCGGAGCTCTCAGGGAGACCACTGTCTCAAAAGACCAAAAAAAAAAAAAAAACAAAATGTTCCATACTACCCAAAACTCTTGTCTAGATGTTAACACAACCCAATTAAAATTCCCCAATGAGTTTCTTTCACAGTGCTTGGAAAAAAGTCCTTATAATTTCATTGGAAAAAAACAAAACGACCCCGAAACCAAAAAGAACCAAACAACCCTGAGTAAAAAAGACAACTACAGGTGGTCTCGTCTATACCAGACTTCACAACTATACTACTACGATGGCTGTAGCACTAAAAACAGTCTGGTACTGGCACAAAAAACAGAACTGTTGGGAACAAAACCTGGAAGATCCAAACTTGAGCAGGCAATAGCAAATTAATAAGGAAGCCATCTCATATTTGACAAAGTGGTGCAAGAAAACACATGGGAGAAAAGACGGCATCCTCAGCAAGTGGCTTTGGCAAAACTGGATACACCACTTGTAGAAAATGAAATTAAACCCCTACTTTCATCACCTGTAGTAACAAAAGCAACTCCAGAATGATTAAAGGGCACCTCCATGCAAAACCCCAAACTCTGAAGGGTGATAGAGATAAAAGTTGGCAGCGACAAAGACATAGGTGTAGAAAAGACTTCCTAAATCAGACAGCCAGTGCACAAGCATTAAGTTCAACAATGACTCAAAAGCTTCTTACATCAAAAAAACAAAAAAACCAAGTAAGGGAAGTTAGAGAATTCCACAAGAGGGGTCTTTCTTTTTTTTGCTGTCGAGGAACCTTCCTGTAGAAAACATCTGACAAAGGCATTGATTCCAGAGTAAATAAAAACTTACTCAAAAAACAAAGAAGAACAACAAATGAACACTCGATAGGTGGAAGCAAAGAGCTGAACAGAGACTTCACAAGTGAGAATTGAAGATGGCTGAGAAGACATCTTAAGAAGTGTTCAACATCACCTGGCGCGGTGGCGCACGTTTTAATCCTAGCATGGGAGAGCAGTTGTAGGCAGTGGATTCTTTGTGCGTTCAGGCCAGCCTGTGGTCTAAGAGTGAGTTCCAGGACAGCTGGGGCTACAGGGAGACCCTTACCCAAAAAAACCACAAAAAAAAAAAAAAAAAGTGTTCAACATCATTAATCATTAAGGAAATGCAAATCAAAATCACTTTAAGATATCATCTTACTCCAATAAGACTGGCTAGGATCAAGAAAACAAATGATACCAAGTGCTGGAATGGGGAAAGGGGAACACTCATCCACCGCTGGTGGGAATGTAAACTCGTACAGCCACTATGGAAAGCAGTGTGGAGAACCCTTGGAAGATTTGGAATGAACTTGCCACCTGACCCAGCCATACCACTCCTGGGTATGTACACACAAGACTGATCTTACCGCAGAGATACATGCACAGCCAGCAAGAAGCTGGAACCAACCCAAGTGCCCCTCAACTGACCAGTGGATAGAGAAAATGTGGTACATCTACACATGGAGTTCTATGCAGCAGTAAAGAAAGATGACATCATGAACTTTGCAGGTAAATGGATGGAACTAGAAGATATTATGTTAGGTGAAGTAACACAGTCCCAGAAAAACAAACGATGAATAGTATCCCTCATCTGTGGATGCTAGCACCAATTACCTAGTCGTTAAGTATTTCTTGTGCAGGGCTCCTTGAGCTTTGGTCCAAATAGTTGAGAGTGGCCCATATTGGAAAGAATAACAACAACAACAACAGAAAAGACTGTGTCAAAGAACTGTCTGAAATAGTGAACTTCTGCTTGAAACAGTCAACTTCAATATTGAGAATTTTGAGAAAGACTGAGAAAAAGATGAAAAACATGTTTGGCAGAATGCATGAGCTTTGTTGGGGTGGGGGGTTAGGGAGGGGGACATGGGTCTAGATTTGATTTGTAACATAATCTTGTACAAAAAAATATATATATAAAACAAAAAAATTGGCTAAGTATATAAATAAGGAAGGAAAATTTTGGATCATGGATAAAGTATAGGCTCTCAACTGTGGATGATTTTGCTTTGAGGAGACATTTGGCAATTGAGGTAACATTTTGTCACAACTAGAAGAGGTGGCACTGTCATTTTCAGATATTTTAAACATTCTATAATAGACAGGACAAGCTCCACAAGAAATAAATATTTAGTAGAAAATGTTAGTAGCATCAAGGCTGAGAAACTGCCTATAATTGTAAATTATTTATGGGGAGCTTAAAAACCTACTTATGTGCTAAATAAAACTTAAAAAGTACTTGTCAAGTGAAATAAACCAGAAAGCTCAGGTACATACAAGGGGAATAAATATTCAGGCGTCAGATCCAGATCATCATCATAACCAAATCGTCGAAGTACAGTCCAAGTGGTTTCATGTCTCCCTCTCTGGATAAAAAGTGTATGTAAAAAGAGAAACCCTGAAATAAAGTAAATCAGTGAATACAGTAAATCAGTGAATACAGTTGATGTGAAGACTGGTTCAGTCCCATGGAAGAAAAGCATGTAATATGAGCTGGATTTGTGAAAACACATATACAAGTTTTCACACTGAGGATCAAGACAGTTCAGAGGTGTCTGAATGAAGGAGAACTCATTTCAGAATCATTTCCCATAAACCCAGCTCAGCAGAAACAAGTACTAGATGAAAGGGCCCAAACTACATCCCAAGGAGCATACTGACACTCACAAAGTTATGTGATAAAAACAAAGGAAAATGATGTGTGGATCTCTGGACTTATTTCTATAATGGAAAATTCTGGATTTTCATTTCATCCCCCACCCCCAGCTGTCCTGGAACTCACTATGTAGACCAGGCTGGCCTTGAACTCAGAGATCTGCCTGCCTCTGCCTCCCAAGCACTGGGACTACAGGTGTGTACCACCATGCCTGGCTCATTTCATTTCTTTTTTTTTTTTTTAATTTTTTATTTATTTCTGTATGTGTATCAATGTACTGTCTGCATGCAGGTCTGTGCACCCGTGTCGTGCACTGCCGTGGAGGTCAGAAGAGGGTCTCGGATTCCCCTGGAGCTGGAGTTCTCCTGGAATTGGAGTTTCAGACGGCTCTTGGCCGCCATGTGGGTGCTGGGGATCGAACCCGGGTCCTCTGTAAGAGTGGTCGGTGCTCTTAACCGCTAGGCCATCTCTCCAGCCCCTCATTTCATTTCTTATATCACCAAGGAACACTATAATTGATAAATCTGACTCATATACACAGTCCCTAAAAATAAATTCTGATTAAAGACTGCTTATGTGTACTAAGGTATTTAAGATAAATTAGTTTGTTCCATATATCACTTCCATCATTTGGATCTCTGTATCTTGAGATCTAACCAATTGCTCTACCTCTATTTTATACTGACAGTAAGAATAATAATCTTCTATCAACACTAACATATTTCCTTAACGTATAAATAATGCAATAATGGCCTTCTGACAAATTATGTAAACATTCAGTTTAAAAAGATAGAAAAGGTCTAGAAATGAGGCTGTGTCAGAGTGCTTGCAGCAGCAAGGCCTTAGGCCTAACCCTAACCCTTGGGACCTGAGGAGAA
>VZQC01003206.1:6614950-6636862 GCA_009823505.1 Rhizomys pruinosus
ACAAAAGTAAAAAAATATAAAAAAAAAGAAAAAAAGAAAAGCATGTTTGGCAGAATACATGAGCTCTGGTGGGGTGGGGGGACACAGGTCTAGATTTGATAATCTTGTACAAAATATATATTAAAAAAAAGAATATTGTCCTTTTGAGATCTGAAAAACTTATATAAACAATGCTGGTAAGAAATATATTTTGGGGACTGGAGAGATAGCCTAGCGGTTAAGAGCACAGACTGCTCTTGCAGAGGACCCGGTTCGATCCCCAGCACCCACATGGCAGCTAAAAACCGTCTGTAACTCCGATTCCAAGAGAACTCCAGTTCCAGGGGAATCCGAGACCCTCTTCTGACCTCCAAGGCATTGCTCGACACGGGTGCACAAACTTACATGCAGACAATACACTCATACACATACAAAAATAAAATTAAAAAAAAAAAAAGAAACATATTTTGGCAATTTCCTTAATTATTTTAAGATATATAAAGGACAAAATATCTGACTTAAAATAAGGTCCACAGGGAGGGAGGTCAGTCCGTAAAGTGCTTACAGCACATCATGAACAAGGACCTGAGTTCAGATTCCCAAGAACTCACATAAAGCTGAGTGGCACATGTCTGTAACCCCAGAGACAGGGCCCATTAGCTTGCTGGCGAGCCAGTCTACATCAGTTAGCCAGTCTATATCACTGAGAGACCATGTCTCAAAAAATGAGCTGGTGGCATGTGCATGGTGGCAATATGCCTTTAATCCCAGCACTAAGAAGGGTGAGTCAGGCAAGTATCTATGAGTTCAAGGCCAATAGGGTCTACATATAGAGTCGCAGGCCGTCCAGGGGTACATGGTTGAGACTCTGTCTCAAAAAAGCAATCAACCAGGGCTGGAGAGATGGCCTAGTAGTTAAGAGCACCGACTGCTCTTGCAGAGGACCCAGGTTCGATCCCCAGCATCCACATGGCGGCTGAGAACTGTCTTTAACTCCAGTTCCAGGGGAATCTGATGCCCTCTTCTGACCTCCACAGCATTGCACGACATGGGTGCACAAACCTACATGCAGACAGTACATTCATACACATACAAAAATAAATTTTAAAAAATTAATAAAAAAAATCAACTAAACAAACAAAAAAAAGTATAGAGAACAGACTAGGGAAAGCGATCCTAACATCACATTTGCCTGAGTGGGCAAGTCCACACATGTGTACACACACTTCATATACAAAAGCACCTCTAGTTAGTATCATCAGTGTGAAAGTAATCACTACCAACAATACTGACAAAGGAAATTTAAAAAGAGAAAAGAAGAGAAAAGAAAAGAAAAGAAAAGAAAAGAAAAGAAAAGAAAAGAAAAGAAAAGAAAAAAGAAAAAAGACTGGGTCTAGTGACCTAGTGATACAGCAAAGTGGTAGAATGCTTGCCCGGTTTGCATGAGGTTCTGGGGCCAATCCCTAACAGCAAGAGCAGCAAGTGCTCTTAATCACTGAGTCATCTCCAGCCCTGTTCCCTTTTTAGCAAAAATTCATCATATTTAATACAAAAAGTGATAAATCAATCTCTTTAATGTTATTTTCACCATAGTTTTAGCATGAAGAATATGTCTTATATATGAAGCAATTTGAATGACAGAAATGAGATGCCAGGATAACAATTCCTATGGCTACCCAGATCAAAATGGTAAAGATAATAGGAGATGAAACTTACTGAAGAAAAGAAATTCCTTGGCCTGTGAAATGAATCAGCAATAAATGTTTTTGCTGACAAGTCTGATGAACTGAGTTAGAGCATCAGGACCAACATGGTAAAAATGTAAAAGGAGAGAATTAATTCTGAAAAAGTTGTTCTCTGACCACATTTCTTTATACACACACACACACACGTGTGTGTGTGTGTGTGTGTGTGTGTGTGTGTGTGTGTATAAAGAAATGTATAATCGGGCTGGGGGTGGTGGCACGAGCCTTTAATCCCAGCACTTGGGAGGCAGAGGCAGGCAGACCTCTGTGAGTTCAAAGCCAGCCTGGTCTGCATAGTGAGTTTCAGGCCTGCAGGGGCTATAGGGAGACTCTGTCTCAAAAACAGAAAGAAAAAAAACTATAATCATAGGTGATTAGTTTTTTTTTAATTAATTAATTTTTTTTTTTCTTAAGATGGTTCTTAGCCGCTATGTGGGGTGCTGGGAATCAAACCTGGGTCCACCGCAAGAGCAGTCAGCGCTCCCAACCGCTGAGCCATCTATCTCTCCAACCCATATTTTTGTTATTTTTATTTTATGTGTATGAGTATATTCATTACCTGAATATGTGTAAGTACACTCACATTGTGCAATGTGTGCAGAGATCAGAAGAGGGCACTGGATCCCCTGGAACTGGAGTTACAGACAGTTGTTAGCAACCCTATTGATGCTGGGAATCTTAGGTACTCTGCAGGAGCACTCAAGTGCTCTTAAGTGCTGAGCTATCTCTCCAGCCCAAGTGACTAATTTTTAAAATAATAGTAATTTACTGCTTCTATATATGTTATTGTAATGTAGATAAATATTTAAGGTTAATAAAAATTACACTGCTATATTTTATTGTCCTTAAAAATATCAGTTATAAGCTGGGCATGGTGGTGCACACCTTTAATCCTAGCACTTGGGAGGCAGAGGCAGGCGGATCCTTGTGAGTTCAAGGCAACCCAGGTCTACAAAGTGAGTTCCAGGACAGCCAGAGCTACAGGGAGACCCTGTCTTAAAAAGACCAAAGAAAGGGCTGGAGAGATAGCCTAGCGGTTAAGAGCACCGACTGCTCTTGCAGAGGACCTGGGTTCGATCCCCAGCACCCACATGGCGGCTAAGAACCGTCTGTAACTCCAATTCCAGGAGAACTCCAGTTTCAGGGGACTCTGAGACCCTCTTCTGACCTCTGCAGCATTGCACAACATGGGTGCACAAACCTGCATGCAGACAGTACATTCATACACATAAAAAAAAAAAAAAAAAAAGACCAAAAAAAAAAAAAAGTTATAGGCCTGGGATGATGGCTCAGTGGATAAACTGCTTGCTGTATAAACATAAAGACCTGAATTTGATCTCTAGCACCTGTAAAAAAGGCAGGCATGGTAGGTAGCTTAAGCCTTTAATTCCAATTCCAGTGGAGGGGAGGCAGAGAAAGGGGGATCTCTGGGGATTTCTGGCCAGCCAATACAGAGAAATTGGCAACAGATTCAGTGAGAGACCCTGTTTAAAAAATAAGGTGGAGCTGGGAATGGTGGCTCACACATTTAATCCCAGCACTCGGGAGGCAGAGGCAGGTGGATCTCTGCGAGTTCAAGGCCAGCCTGTTCTACATAGTAAGTCCCAGGCCAGCTGTGGCTCAGGGAGACCCTGTCTCAAAAAGACCAAAAATTAAAAAAACTAAAAAATAAAATAAAACAAAACAAAATAAAATAAATAAAATAAAACAAAATAAAATAAAAAATAATAAAATAAATAAAATAAGGTAGAGAATGTTGACCACTGGCCTCCATATGCATGTGGACACACATATACAGACTTACACTATACATACACACACACACACACACACACACTTTTTTTTCTCAAAAAAGACCAAAAAAAAAACCACGGTAGGAAGACATAGTAGGGAGGCATGGAGGAGCATACCTATAATCAGTATCAGAAATTCAAAGCCAAACTTGGCTACACAGTGAGATCCTGTTACCCCAAAAGAGGAGGAGGCTCTACTGAGCCAACATCTTAGAGCATTTTTAGCTTCTGATGAATTACAGACTAGATTTTTAAAATGCATCACTACTTATTTTTCCTCAAAAAAAATTATTTTTGAGGCAGGGTCTCAAAAATGAGAAATTTAAGCTATATAAGATCTTATTTTTTTAAAGGTTCTGTTATTAGACTTAAAATTTGTACAAATATAAAATATATAATGTAAAAGAGAAAAATTTTATTTATTATTTATATGTAGCTGAGAAATTAATAGCAGATAGTAACAGAGGATTTACTGTGGACTATGGGAAAAGCCAGGGAATTAGCAGATTAGCAGAACTAATAATAGACCTGACAACAGAGTAACAAAGCTTTTAATTAATTTATTTATTTATTTTCATATGTATATGAATGTACTGTCTGCATGTAGGTTTGTGCACCCCTGTCATGCAATGCCTCAGAGGTCAGAAGAGGGCATTTGGATTCCCCTGGAACTGGAATTAAAGACGGTTCTCAGCCGCCATGTGGATGCTGGGGATGGAACCCGGGTCCTCTGCAAGAGCAGTCAACGCTCTTAACCGCTAGGCCATCTCTCCAGCCCCGTAACAAAGCTTTTAAAACACACTAACAGGGCAATTTAATATAGCATTGGGATAAGGCTTTGGATGTAAATCCCTACAGTGTAAAAGTACTTTCCACATTTCCTTGACCACGGAACACAGTGCCTAGTGGGACTGCAATGGAACCCATCTGTAATGAGTACAGTGACTTTCATTACTTCTGAAGCATTTTTAGGAAATACTGGGGAAGAGTAATTTGAAAAAAACAAAAACAAAAACAAAAAACAGCCGGGCGTGGTGGCGTACACCTTTAATCCTAGCACTTGGGAGGCAGAGACAGGCGGATCTTTGTGAGTTCAAGGCCAACCTGGTCTACAGAGTGAGTTCCAAGACAGCTGGGGCTATAGGGAGACCCTGTCTCGAAAAGACCAAAAAAAAAACAAAACAAAACAAAACAAAAAAAACCCAAAGCAAAACAAAACAAAAACCAAACAAAAAAACCCCAAAACAATTAAGGAACAGTAAATCAAGAATAAGAAAGAGCAAGCATGATCAGATTAAGGGATAATTCAAGATCCACTGTTTTCTTCAGTAGTCAGGTTTGTTTGTTTTTTTGTGGGGGGGGTTTGGTGTTTTTGTTTTTTGTTTCGTATTTTTGAATCAGGGTCTCCATTTAGCATTTAGTCACAAGTGGCCTGGAGCTCACTACGTAGACCAGGCTGGCCTTGAAGTCACAGAGATCAGCCTGTCTCTGCCTCCCGAGTGCTGGAATTAAAGGTGTGGGCCACCATGCCTGGGTGTAGTCAGCACTTTTTCTGTCAAGAGCACATAGCAAATTTTGGATCCAAATAAACAAAATGAAGTATACCATGTAGGTGTTTATATAGCAAGAGAGAAATTCAATTCTCATGTTTTTGCTGATGAAATTCAAAACATTAATATAGTAACAGACGAGTATAATGTTATGCAGGCCCACTAATGAGACTAGAGTTGTCCTTGAAGGGATAACATTTTACTTAATTCAGATTCAAAGTTAAGTGTTCTCTACATGACCATCAACTGCAAATGTCTACATGTTAGTGATGATCTGTAATGAGATTTTGTTTCATCTTTGAAAAATGTTTTCTATACTAATCTATACTGCCAAATACTGATACAATATCAACAAACATGAGGCTACCCTGGGACACATGAGAGCCTGTCTCAAAAAGAAAAAAAAAAAAGGATCATCATCCATGAAGGGGCTGGAGGGCTGCACAGTATCCCGGCCACTGTGGTAAACATTTGGTAGGTCTGCAGTTAGTCAAACATATAATTACTATGTGATCCAGCAATTCCATGCCTAAAGATAGATCAGAAAGAACTGAAAACAGGTGTTTCAACAAAAACTTCTATGTGAACATTCACAGCAGGAAATTCACAATAGTCAAAAAGAAGAAACCACTTCAGAGCTGGAGAGATGGCTCAGTGGTTAAGAACACCAACATGGCAGCTAAGAACCATCTTTAAGCCAGGTGTGGTGGCGCACTCCTTAAATTGTAGCACTTGGGAGGCAGAGGCAGGTGGATCTCTGTGAGTTCAAGGCCATCCTGGTCTACAGAGTGAGTTTCAGGCCAGCTGGGGCTATAGGGAGACCCTGTCTCTACACTCCCACCCCCCAAAAAAGAAGAAACTACTTCATTGTCCATCAAAAGATTTTAAAAAGTTGGGGCTGGAGAGATGGCCTAGCGATTAAGAGCGCTGACTGCTTTTGCAGAGGACCTGGGTTTGATCCCCAGTACCTACATGGTGGCTGAGAACCATCTTTAACTCCGGTTCCAGGGGAATTCACACCCTCTTCTGACCTCCGAGGCATTGCACGACACAGGTGCACCAACCTACATGCAGACAGTACATTCATATACATACAAGAATAAAAATAAAGTTTGTTGAATGCTTATGATGAAATTTTATTTAACTAGAAAAAGAAATGAAATACTGATACATGCTACAACATGAGTGAACCATGAAAACATTGTACTAGTGAAAGAAGTGAGAAAAGGCTGAGCATTGATGGAGCCCATTGTCATGAGATGTCCAGAAGAGGCAAAACCCTCATGAAACTATATCAGCAATTAACAGGGGTGGGGAAGAGGAGGTGGAGGAGTGCTAAGGGGAACAGGGAGATGGTAGAATGTCCTGGAATTACAGAAGAGTTGTGTGATTTCCAAATATACTAAAAATCACTGAATTGTAAACTTTATTATTATTATTATTTTTTTTTTTGGTCTTTTTGAGACAGGGACTCCCTGAAGCCCCAGCTGTCCTGGAACTCACTTATGTAGACCAGGCTGGCCTTGAACTCACAGAGATCTGCTTGCGTTTCCCTCCCAAGTGTGGGGATTAAAATTTTTTTTCTCAGTCCACAGATTTAAAATAATTTTTAATTTTGGGCTGGGGGGATAGTGCAGCCATTAAAGGCTGAGGATAAGAACCACACAAAAAAATAATTTTTAATTGTATTTACTTATGTATTTATTTATTTATTATTGGTCTTTTTGAGATAGGGTCTCTCTGCAGCCCCAGATGTCCTGGAACTCACTATGTAGACCAGGCTGGCCTTGAACTCACAGAGATCCGCCTGCCTCTGCCTCCCAAGTGCTGGGATTAAATGTGTGCTCCATCATGCCTGGAATTTAAATTTATTTTTACATTATGTGTATGAGTGTTTTGCCTGCATGTATGTAAGTGTACTACATGTGTCCAGTACCCAGATAGGTCAGAAGAAGGTATCAGATCCCCTGGAAAGGAAGTTATGATGAGTTGTTAGCCACCACATGGATGCTGAGAACTGAACCCAGGTCTTCTGCAAAACAGCTAGCTCTCTTAACTGCTGCGCCATCTCTCCAGCCCTAAGTTCATAGATTTTTTTTTTTTATTTCTGTATATGTATGAATGTACTGTCTGCATGCAAGTCTGTGCACCCGTGTCGTGCAATGCCGCGGAGGTCAGAAGAGGGTATCGGACTCCCCTGGAACTGGAGTTCTCCTCGAATTGGAGTTTCAGACGGTTCTCGGCCGCCATGTGGATGCTGGGGATCGAACCCGGGTCCTCTGTAAGAGCGGTCGGCACTCTTAACCGCTAGGCCATCTCTCCAGCCCAGTTCATAGATTTTTATAAATGTAAAGTAATTAAACTGAGAAACATTCTGAGGATTTAATGTCAATTTCATTAAATGAAAGCATTCAGAACACCTAACAATTTAATAAGCAATATAATTTAATTTCAACAAGTTTAATCTTTATAAAATACTTAAAATTACTAAAAATTGCTATGATACTAGAGTTACTCATTCTATGTCAGGTCCCCAGAACACAAGTCACTCATTCTATGCCAGGCCTCCTTAGAACATGCTCGGGGGTTACCTCTTTCTCCTCTGGGCAGTATAGGGGCCCTGTTGGATGCAGAACAGCTTTCTGTGCATAATAAAAAAGTTCTGATATGTTCTTCAGGTTTTTTGCTGAACACTGAAAAAAAAGTTTTTAAATTTTATACTTTAAATTCAATTATGACAGCCTCAAACAATTTTTAAACATCAACATAGGAAAAACAAAACAACTGGGTGTGGTAGTACATGTCTTTTATCCCAGCACTTGGGAGGAAGAAGAGGCAGATCTCTGAGACCCCAGCCATCCTGGTCTATATAGCAAGTTCTAAGACAACTGGGGCTATAGGGATACCCTGTCTCAAAAGACAAGTCAATATAGAGTATTGCTGCCAGGTGTGGTGACGAATGCCTTTAATCCCAGCACTTGGGAGGCAGAGGCAGGCAGATTCTGTGTGAGTTCAAGGCCAGCCTGGTCTACATACTGAGTTCCAGGCCAGCTGGGGCTACAGGGAGACCATCTCAAAAAAGACCTCCCCAAAAAAGTCAACAAAGAGTAACAATAAGTTTCCTGAAGAAACTGAAAAATGCATGCTCCTTTGCAGACAGCACAGTATGAAAGTCTACAACAGACAGCACAGTAAGAATGTCTATAATAGACAGCACAGTATGTCTACAACAGACATCACAGTATGAATATCTACAACAGACAGCACAGTATGAATGCCTACAACAGCAGCACAGTATGTCTACAATAGACAGCACAGAATGAATGTCTACAACAGACAGCACAGAATGAATGCCTACAACAGCAACACAGTATGAATGTCTACAATAGACAGCACAGTATGAATGTCTACAGTATGAGTGTCTATAACAGTTTTTTTTTTGGTCTTTTTGAGAAAGTCCCAGCTGGCCTGGAGCTTGCTCTGTAGACCAGGCTGGCATTGAACTCTCAGAGATCCGCTCGCCTCAGTCTCCTGAGTGTCTACAATAGAATTTAAGAAGGCCAACTCTTTTTTTTTTTTTTTTGGCTTTTTGAGACAGGGTCTCCCTGTTGCCCCAGCTGTCCTGGAACTCAACTCTGTAGACCAGGCTGGCCTTGAACTCACATCTGCCTGCCTCTGCCTCCCAAGTACTAGGATTAAAGGCTTGCGCCACCACACCCGGCAAGAGGCCAACTCTTAAGTTTTGGTTTTATTTGGTTTATAAGACTTCACAAAAACCATAAAATTTATTCCATCCCCACATAATCCCCCCTCCTATTCCAAACTTCAAATTACTGAGTGTTAGCCAACAAAAAATTCAAAGGTAAAAAATGAGGCATACCTCCACACAGGTTTCTATCTCTGTATACTGGTTCATAATAGGAAGGATGGTCTCCATGCTACTATACTCCACCAGATCAGATTTGTTCCCAACCAAAATCAAAGGTAGCCTAAAACAAATTGAGCATAATGCAATAAAGCAAAAGACATTAGATTTTTATTTTAAGCTTATATCATAACCCATTCTAATTAAAATGCTTTAATCTAATCTATACAACTAACTTCTCTACTACAGTCAGGTCAATCCCCCTAGACTGTAGGTTGGTTCATTCATTCATTCATTCATTCATTCCGCACACATTTATAGACTACCTGCTACAAACCACATACTCTAAGTATTAAGGACATAACACAGAGGAGTTTCTTCTCCATTCTAACAGTGAAAACCAAAAAAAGAGCAGTAAGTAAATGACTTCCAATTCAGTGTTCTAAAGGAACAGAACAGGGAAGCATGGAATAGAATAATGGGAGGGAACTAATCATAAACAGAATTAAGGGAAAAGTTCACTTGAGGTGACTGCTAAGCTAGGGATCAAAGGACAAGGTGGATTAGCCACATGGAGAACAAGGAAGAGATGACTAGTGAGAAGGAAAACCAAGAACATCCTGCTGGGATGAGAAAACAGAAAAACAGAGTGAAATGAGCAAAGAAAAGGTATAAATGGGGCAGAGAGAGGATAAAAGGCCAGACACTTGCTGGGCATGGTGGTGCATGCCTTTAATCCTAGCACTTGGGAGGCAAAGGCAGGTGGATCTCTGTGAGTTCAAGGCCAGCCTGGTCTGCAAAGTGAATTACAGGCCAGATAAGGCTACAGGGAGACCCTGTCTCAAAAAAAGACAAAAAAAAAGGCCAGACACATATAAATGCTTAAACCAGTAAGATGTTAATATAGAAGCCAATGAAGGGTTATAAGCAGGGGCAAGATCGGATCAATATTTTATTTTTTAAATTTATTTATTTTGTATGTGTATGAGTGTACTGTCTGCATGTAGGTTTGTGCACCTGTGTCGTGCAATGCCTCAGAGGTCAGAAGAGGGCGTTGGATTCCCCTGGAACTGGAGTTAAAGACGGTTCTCAGCCGTCATGTGGGTGCTGGGGATCAAACCCGGGTCCTCTGCAAGAGCAGTCAGCATTCTTAACCGCTAGGCTATCTCTCCAGCCCTAAGGATCAACATTTTAAAACCTGTTTATTTATTTGCCCTTAAAAATTTTTTTTTACTATTATTTTTTATGTGTATGAGTGTACTGTCTACGTGTAGGTTGGTGCACCTGTGTCATGCAATGCCACAGAGGTCAGAAGAGGGAATTGGATTCCCCTGGAACTGGAGTTAAAGATGGTTCTTAGCCACCATGTGGGTGCTGGGAATTGAACCCGGATCCTCTCCAAGAGCAGTCAGTACTCTTAACCGTTGAGCCATTTCTCCAGCCCCTATTTATTTATTTGCCTTTTTGAGACAGGGTCTCCCTGTAGTCCCAGCAAGATAGGATCAACATTTTTAATATTTTTTAATTTTTATTTATTTTCGTATGTGTATGAATGTACTGTCTGCGTGTAGGTTTGTGCACCTATGTCGTGCAATGCCTCTGAGGTCAGAAGAGGGTGTCAGATTCCCCTGGAACTGGAGTTACAGATGGTTCTCAGCTGCCATGTGGGTGCTAGGGATTGAACCCAGGTCCTCTGCAAGAGCAGTCGGCACTCTTAACGGCTAGGCCATCTCTCAAGCCTCGGATCAACATTTTAAAACTAACTTCCCTCNCTCCCACACTCTCTCTGATTCCCACCTACAATCTCCGTTTCACAAGGAGTATCCACTCTCCTCTCTCTCACACTCTCTCCTCTCTCTCCCTTCCCTCTCTCTCTCTCTCTCTCTCTCTCTCTCTCTCTCTCTCTCTCTCTCTCTCTCTCTCTCTCTCCTTGTCTTTTTGAGACGGTCTCTCTGTATCTCCAGGAGCTCACTTTGTAGACCAGGCTGGCCTTGAACACACTGAGATCTGCCTGCCTGGCCTTGAACACACTGAGATCTGCCTGCCTCTGCCTCCCAAGTGCTGGGATTAAAGGCGTGCGCCACCAGGCCCGCCCTTAAAACCTGCTACTTAAAAAAAATTATTTTGGGGGCTGGAGAGATGGCCTAGTGGTTAAGAACACTGACTGCTCTTACAGAGGACCCAGGTTCAATCCCCAGAACCCACATGGCGGCTGAGAACTGTCTGTAACTCCAGTTCCAGGGGAATCTGACACCCTCTTCTGACCTCTGTGGCATTGCACAACATGGGTACACAAACCTACATGCAGACAACACATTCATACACATACAAAAAAAAAAAATTTTTAAAGTTAAAAATTATTTTTATGTGTATGAATGTACTGCTTGTGTGTATGTAAGTGCACCCATGTTGTGTAATGCCTGAAGAGGTCAGAAGAGTGCGTCAGATTCCCCTGGAACTGGAGTTAAAGTCAGTTCTTAGCCACCATGTGGGTGCTGAGAATCAACCTGGCTCCCCTACAAGAGCAGCCAGTGCTCTTAACCACTGGACCATCTCTCCATCTCTGACCTGCTACTTTTTTATAGATACATAGTGAAATATACAGCTTGATAGATCTCAGTCTGCATCAAAATGATCCCAGTGGAAGAGGTATTGATGAGACAAGATTAGGCATGAGTTAACTGTTGAAGCTGTGTGACAGGTTCATTACACTGTTCTTCTCTGTATATTTTAAATGTGTGACTGTTTTCATTAAGAAAAAGCTCTTGGGGCTGGAGAGATGGCTCAGTGGTTAAGAGTGTTGACTGCTCTTGCAGAGGACCCGGGTTCGAGTCCCAGCACCCACATGGCAGCTAAGAACCGTCTTTAACTCCAGTTCCACAGGAATCTGATGCCCTCTTACCTCCGCAGCATCGCAGGACATGGGCGCACAAACCTACATGCACACAGTACACTCACACACATAAAAAAAAAAAAAAAAAAAAAATGTCGGGCGTGGTGGTGCAGGCCTTTAATCCTAGCACTCGGGAGGCAGAGGCAGGCGGGTCTTTGTGAGTTCAAGGCCAGGCTGGTCTACAGAGTGACAAAGAAAAAAAAAAAGAAAGAAAAAGAAAAAGCTCTTGGGGCTGGAGAGATGGCTCAGCGGTTTAGAGTACTGACTGCTTTTTGTTTTTTTCGTTGTTGTTTCTTTTGAGACAGGGTCTCCCCATAGCCCCAGCTGGTCTGGAACTCACTATGTAGACCAGGCTGGACTTGAACTCACAGAGATTCACCTGCCTGTGTCTCCTGCATGTTAGGATCAAAGGTGTGCACCACACACCAGCCTGACTGCTCTGGTAGAGGACCAGGATTCAATTCCCAGCACCCATATGGCAGCTAATGACCACCTGTAACTAGTTCCAGGGCATCTGACACCCTCTTCTGACCTCCTTGGGCATTGTACAACATGAGCGCACTTACATACACAAAGGAAATACACTCATACACACAAAATAAAAAATATTTTTTAAGGGCTGGAGAGATGGCCTAGCGGTTAAGAGCGCCGACCGCTCTTACAGAGGACCCGGGTTCGATCCCCAGCACCCACATGGCGGCTGAGAACCGTCTGAAGCTCCAATTCCAGGAGAACTCCAGTTCCAGGGGAATCCGAGACCCTCTTCTGACCTCCGCGGCGTTGCACGACACGGGTGCACAGACTTGCATGCAGACAGTACATTCATACACATACAGAAATAAATAAAAAAAATTAATAAAAAAAAAATATTTTTTAAGAAGAAAAAGCTCTTTTAAAAAACTTTAAAGATTATTTATGAGTATGTATGTATGTTTTCCCTGCATGTAAGTACACCCATGTCGTGCAAGGCCTGCAGAATGTCCATGAAGGCCAGGAGCAAGTGTCAGATCCCCTGGAACTGGAGTTACAGAGTTGTTAGCTGTCACACAGGTGCTGGGAATTGAATCTGATTCCTCTGCAAAACCAGCCAATGATTTTAACTGCTTAGCCATTATTCTAGCCCTTAAAAAATGTTTACTTATCGCCGGTCGTGGTGACGCACGCCTTTAATCCTAGTACTTGGGAGGCAGAGACAGGTAGATCTTTGTGAGTTTAAGGCCAGCCTGGTCTACAAGGTGAGTTCCAGGACAGCTGGGGCTACAGGAAGACCCTGTCTCGAAAAGACCAAAAAAAAAAATGTTTACTTATTTATTGCTGTGCGAACATGTGTGTGTGTATGTAAGTATGCATGTATGTAAAAGAACAACTTTCTACTCCGTTCTCTACTTCCACTATATGGGTTCCAGGTTCCAGGTATCACATTCATATCAAGCTTAGTTGCAAGTTCCTTTAGCAGCTAAGCCAACTTGCTGGTTCAGAAAAAGCTTTTGTTTTTGTCTTTTTGAGTCAGAGTCTCCCTGTAGCCACAGCTGTCCTAGAACTCCCCATGTACACCAGGCTGGCCTTGAACTCCCAGAGATCTGCCTGCCTCTGCCTCCTGAGTACTAGGATTAAAGGCATGCACCAACGTGCCTGGCAGAAAAAATATTTTATAGGTGGCCATGGTGACACATGCCTTTAATCCCAGCACTTGGGAGGCAGAGGCTGGTGGATTTCTGCGACTTCAAAGCCAGTATGGTCTACATAGTGAGTTCCAGGCCAGCTGGGGCTACAGGGAAACTGTGTCTCAAGAAGACAAAATAGCCGGGCATGGTGGCGCACGCCTTTAATCCTAGCACTTGGGAGGCAGAGGCAGGCGGATCTTTGTGAGTTCAAGGCCAGCCTGGTTACAGAGTGAGTTCCAGGACAGCTGGGGCTACAGGGAAACCCTGTCTCAAAAATACCAAAAATGAATGAATGAATGAATAAATAAATAAATAAATAATAAAAAATAAAAAAAAACAAACAAAAAAAAATAAAAAAAAGAAGACAAAATAAATTATTTATTATTTTTATCTTATGTGTATGAGTATGTGGCTTGCATGTAAGTAAGAGTTCCTGTGGAGTTTGGAAGAGGGTATCAGATCCTCTGGAACTGAAATTATGGACAGTTCTTAGCTGCCATGTGTGTCCTAGGAATCGAACCCGGGTCCCCTACAAGAGCAGTCAGTTTTCTTAACAGTTGAGCCATTTCTCCAGCCCCAGAAAAAGTTGTTTTTTTTTTAAACTGTCTTGGTTTGGATTATAATGACAGCAAAGATGAAAATATTCATATTTGGGACCTATTTTAAAAAGTAGAACCAGCCAGGCCGTGGTGCATGCCTTTTATCCCAGCACTGGGGAGGCAGAGGCAGGTGGAGCTCTGTGAGTTCAAAGCCAGCTTGGTCTACAGAGTGAGTTCCAGGACAGCTGGAGCTATAGGGAGACCCTGTCTCAAAAAAGAAAAAAAAGTAGAATGGATAGAAGTATCTGATAAATTAAATACAGGCATTAAGGGAAAGGAGAAAAAAAAAGCCTGGGGGCTCTAGTTAAGTGCTAGAGTGCTTGTCTTGCACATGGGGAGAGGAGGGCTGGGTATGACCTTGAGCACATACAACGGAGCAAGTACACATACATCACAGGTATGTTTTGCTTTGTTTTTGTTTTCTTTTGAGACAGGGTCTCCCTAGAGCCCCAAGTGGCCTGAAACTTACTATATAGACGACATTGGCTTTGATCTCATAGAGATCTGCCTGCCTCTGACTCCTGAGCACATCTGACTTTACATATACAGGTTTTTAAGTATCTAAAATGGGAGGATCTCCTAAGACAGAGAAGATTGGGGAAGTTTTTTTGTTGTTGGTTTGGTTTGGTTTTATTTCTGGGCAGAGTGCAGACAGAGAATTAGGATTTTGTTTTAGGAAAGTGACATCTGAGAGGACTATGAGAAATTTAAATGGGTTATCAAAGACAAGGTGGTATTAGAGAACTGGTACTTGTGAATCCTAAATTGATAGCTTAGAGGCAAAACAAATCATCTTACTGGACTCCAGACTCCAAGCAGAAAAAGGTGCAGCATTTAGTTTAACCCTCCCTGCCCATGTGACTTATTGCTTCTATCACCCAAATGCATATACCTAACAAGGCTAGGGGAATTTACAAAAACACAGTGGTTTATAATGGACACTATGCAACAGAATAATTTATTTATTTTTTAATTTTATTTATTTCTGTATGTGTATGAATGTACTGTCTGCATGCAAGTTTGTGCACCCGTGTTGTGCAATGCCGCGGAGGTCAGAAGAGGGTGTCGGATTCCCCTGGAACTGGAGTTCTCCTGGAATTGGAGTAAGAATAATTTATAGAATGCAAAAAAAACCCCACGAATATATTCCAAGTTTATCAAGTCTAAATTTTCAGGCTGAGATGAAAGTATTTATGTATTTTCTTTTTTTTTTTTAATCTTTTGGAGACAGGGTCTCCCTGTAGCTCTAGCTGTCCTGGAATTCGCTCTGTAGACCAGGCTGGCCTTGAACTCACAAAGATCCCAGTGCTAGGATTAAAGGCCTATGCCACCACGCCTGGCAAAAGCACTTACGTATTTTCTTAAAGTCTCTCAGATGACATTGACAGACATTCTTCATTAAGATCTACTGTGATAGCCAGGCATGGTGGCACTCGCTTTCAATCCCAGCACTTGGGAGGCAGAGGCAGGCGGATCTCTGTGAGTTCAAGGACAGCCTGATTAGCCTGGTATATTTAGTGAGTTCCAGGATAGCTGGGGCTATAGGGAGAACCTGTCTCAAAATGACCAAAAAAAAAAAAAAAACTACTGTGACAATGGTCTAAAAGAATTGTAAGGAAGAACAGGTGTGTAATAAAAATAAATTGAAAAATAGAGGGCTTGGGCCTTTACTCCTCGTGCCTGGGAGACAGAGGCAGGCAGATCTCTGAGTTCAAGGCCAGCCTGGTCTACAGAGCAAGTTCAAGGCCAGCTGGGGCTACAGGGAGATCCTGTCTCAAAAACACCAAAAAAACAAAAACAAGGCCGGGTGTGGTCGCACACGCCTTTAATCCTAGCACTTGGGAGGCAGAGGCAGGCGGATCTTTGTGAGTTCCAGGCCAGCCTGGTGTACAGAGTGAGTTCCAGGACAGCTGGGGCTACAGGGAGACCCTGTCTCGAAAAGACAAACAAAACAAAACAAAACAAAAAAACGTGAGGACTTGGAAAGAAGTTACTGGGAAGTACGGAGTCTACATACAGTATAGGCTTAGGCATGAATATGAATATAATGCCAGCACTTAGGAGGCTGAAGCAGCAGGATTTTTAGTTCAAGGCCAGTGAGACCCTATCTCAAAAAAACAAAACCAAGGTCTGGGGAGATAGCTCAGAGATTTAAGAACACTGTTCTTGCAGAGGACTTGGATTTGGTTTCTAGCACACATGGCAGCCAACAACCATAGATAATTCCAATTCCAGAGAATCCAACGCCCTCTTCTGCCTCCTGTGGCCATCACAGGCATGTGGTGCACTTTCTTTTTTTTGTTTGTTTTTTTTTCGAGACAGGGTCTCCCTATAGTCCCAGCTGTCCTGGAACTCACTCTGTAGACCAGGCTGGCCTTGAACTCACAAAGATCCGCCTGCCTCTGCCTCCCAAGTGCTAGGATTTAAAGTCGTGTGCCACCACACCCAGCAACATGTGGGGCACTTTCATACATGCAAGCAAAACACTGGTACACACATTTTTTTTTTTTATTAAAGACCGTTCTTAGCTGTCATATAGGTGCTGTGAATCGAACCCGGGTCCTCTGGAAGAGCAGTGGCGCTCTCAACCAGAGACATCTCTCTAGCTATTACACATTTATTTTTTTATTTTCACATGTGTATGAATGTATTGTCTGCATATAGGTTGGTGCACCCATGTCGTGCAATGCCGCAGAGGTCAGAAGAGGGTGTCGGATTCCCCTGGAACTGGAGTTAAAGACGGTTTTCAGCCGCCATGTGGGTGCTGGGGATCAAACCCCGGTCCTCTGCAAGAGGTGGGTTTCAGCCGCCATGTGGGTGCTTTTAACTGCTAGGCTATCTCTCCAGCCTCAATATTTTTTTTAAATATAAAATAAAACAAGCAAGCAAGCAAACATATAAATAATAAGGTAAAAAAGTATTCCCACTTTGGGAAAAAAAATCAATAGTAAGAAAAGTTATTGGCTGGAGAGATGGCTCAGTGGTTAAAAACAGTGACTGCTCTTGCAGAGGACCCGGGTTCAATTCCCAGCACCCACATGGCAGCTAAGAACTGTCTTTAACTCCAGTTCTAGGGGAATCCAATGCCCTCTTATGACCTCCACGGCATTGCACGACAAGGGTGTACCAACCTCCATGCAGACAGTACACTCATACATATAGAAAATAATAAAAAAAAAAAAGTTACATTCATGTGATTCAAGGAGGAAAAACCTAAAAGTCCAAGGGTAAGCTGATCCACGAGTGTACCCCTCAATTAAATTACAGCATAAAGTGTATCTGCACATGGTACTATAAAGACTATCAGCAGGACAGTGATGTACACCTTTAATCCTGGCTACTTGGAAGGCTGAAACAGGAAGATTACAAGTTTGAGAACAGCCTGGACAATATAGTGAAACTGTCTCTAAAATAAAATGAAACTAAATAAAAAACAAAGTACGCAAAGGCCACAAACTAGCCATGATATTTTAGTAATTGTAAAGCCAATTTTTTTTTTTTTTTGATAAAGCCAATCTTTTAAAAATTCCATGGCCCGGGGCTGCTCTTGCAGAGGACCAAGGTTCAATCCCCAGCATCCACATGGCAGCTGAGAACCGTCTATAACTCCAATTCCAGGAGAACTCCAGTTCCAGGGGAATCTGAGACCCTCTTCTGACCTCCAAGGCATTGCACGACACGGGTGCACAAACCGACATGCAGACAGTACATTGATACACATAAAAAATAAATAAAATTAAAAAAAAATTCCATGGCCCAAACCAGTACTTCATAGATTCGACAAAAACGTGCTCTCTTCTTTGAAGAGACCCTCTTAGAAATGGTTCAAATAAGAAAAGTGTGTGGAAGCTGGGCATTGTGGCGCACGCCTTTAATCCTAGCACTTGGGAGGCAGAGGCAGGCGGATCTTTGTGAGTTCAAGGCCAGCCTGGTCTACAGAGTGAGTTCCAGACAGCTATGGCTACAGGGAAACCCTGTCTCAAAAAGACCAAAAAAAAAAAAAAAAAGTGTGTGGGGCTGGAGAGATGGCCTAGCAGTTAAGAGCGCCGACTGCTCTTGCAAAGGACCAGGGTTCGATCCCCAGCACCCACATGGCGGCTGAGAACCGTCCGTAACTCCAATTCCAAGAGAAATCCAGTTCCAGGCGAATCCGACACCCTCTTCTGACCTCTGTGGCATTGCACGACATGGGTGCACAAACCTACATGCAGACAGTACATTCATACACATAAAATAAATTAAAAAAAGCCGGGCATGGTGGCGCTCGCCTTTAATCCTAGCACTTGGGAGGCAGAGGCAGGCGGATCTTTGTGAGTTCAAGGCCAGCCTGGTCTACAAAGTGAGTTCCAGGACAGCTGGGGCTACAGGGAGACCCTGTCTCAAAAAGACCAAAAAAAAAATTAAAAAAAAAAAAAAAAGAAAAAGAAAAGTCTGAAGGGTAAATGGGTTTTGAATTCTTCAAAGCAATACTGTCCAATACAATATTCTGTGGTGATGGTTTTTATTTTCACCGTCCATGACTGTAACTATTAGCCAAAGGTAACTAGTGAGCTCCTACTTTAATCCAGCCTTCTGGGAGGCAGAGGCAGGGGGATCTTTGTGAGTTCAAGGCCAGCCTGGTCTACAGAGTGAGTTCCAGACAGCTGGGGCTACAGGGAGACCCTGTCAAAAAAAAAAAAAAAAAAAGTAAGTATATTAAAGGAGCTTAAACATTAGTTTTATTTAATTTTAATTAATCTGAATTGTTATGGCATTGGGCAGCATCACTTGAGAGAATCATTCTCTTCTTTCCACTTTGTCAGAAACTCACCACAAGGTTTAGAACTGCCTAGGTCATAGAGTCTCCCTTCTATAAATATGCAAGACAGGCATTTGTTTGGAATCAAATTTCCTGACTACAAAGGAACAAAAGTACTGGAAAGGATTTCTGAAAAACTGAACAAAGGGATCAATGTGTGCAATTAATATATGAGTCTGATTTTCCCAACATTTTGAAAAAGACTGATTTTATCTTAGTTATGTGTGTGAATCTATGCAGGAGTATGTACACATGAGTGCAGGTGTCCACAGAGGCCAGAGGCATCAGATCCCCTGAAGCTAGAGTTACAGCCAGTTATCTGACATGGATGCTGAGAATAACTTTGCAAGAGCAATATGTGTTAACAACTGAACCATCTCTCCAGCTCCTTCTTAACATTTAAAAATACTGAAATGGCTCATAAATAACTTTTATCACATGAAATAATATTTCAATAAATAATATTTCAATAAAAAATTTCATTTTGACTTAAAACTGAAAAGTTATCCACAGAACTACCATTCTGCTTAGAAAATTATAAAATGCGCCAGGAGTGGTGGCACACGCCTTTAATCCTAGCACTTGGGAGGCAGAGGCAGGCAGATCTTTGTGAGTTCAAGGCCAGCCTGGTCTACAGAGTGAGTTCCAGGACAGCTGGGGCTACAGGGAGACCCTGTCTCAAAAAGACCAAAAATAAATAAATAAATAAAATAAAAATAAAATGCATGTTCTCTTACCTTTTTCCCATCACACTTTTTTTTCTTTTTTATTTCTTTTTTTTTTTTCTTGGTCTTTTTGGTCTCCCAGCTGTCCTGAAACTCACTATGTAGACCAGGCTAGCCTTGAACTCACAGAGATCAGCCTGCCTGTGCCTCGGAGTGCTGGTAGTAAAAGCATTCATTACCACATGAGCATTCCAATCACACTTGTATCCTCACAAAGAATCTCTTCTCTCTCTCTTCTTTCTTTTTTTGTATATTTTTTAAAATATTTATTTATTTATTTATTTATTTATTTATTTATTTATTTATGTGTATGAATGTACTGTCTGCATATAGGTTTGTGCACCCGTGACGTGCAATGCCGCGGAGGTCAGAAGAGGGTGTTGGATTCCCCTGGAACTGGAGTTCTCCTGGAATTGGAGTTACAGACGGTTCTCAGCCACCATGTGGGTACTGGGGATCGAACCTGGGTCCTCTGCAAGAGCAGTCAGTGCTCTTAACCGCTAGGCCATCTTTTCAGTCCCCCTTTTTTTTGTATTTTTGAATTAGTCCCAGCTGGCCTGGAGCTTGGTTGTAGACCAGGCTGGCCTTGAACTCACAGAGATCCACCTGCCTCTGACTCCCGAGTACTGGGATTAAAGGCATGCGCCACCACGCCCAGCCCAAGACCATTCTTAGCCGCCATGTGGGTGCTGGGAATCGAACCCGAGTCCTCTGGAAGAGAAGTCAGTGCTCTTAACCACTGAGCCATCCTTCCAGCCAAGGCAGAATCTCTCTGCATAAATTCATAAGTGAAGGTCTGTAGGGTATTTATATGAATAATTTCATTTGATTCTCAAATCAAGCTACATGCAGCCAAGATACATACTACCTTTCTCTTCACTTATAGATGAGGAAAATAGAAAGTCAAATGAAGTCAAAGTTTTAGAGTTTGTCAGTAGCCAAACCACTTTACAAAAGTTGTTCATTACTTTCCAAGTTGTATGCTCTGACATTCGCTACATTATGAGTAATCAACAATTCCACACCTCAAAGAGGAACTCACCACACAGAGCTAAGACAGACTCTAAAATTACCAAAATACTTCATCTGTTAGTATTAGGAATCATTACAGTATCAGCTATTTTTCCTTTGCTTCAAATCTCTCTCTGCTTCTAAACATCTCTGCCCCCAAAGAAGGTATGGAGGGCAGGGGGATAGGACGTTGGTTAACAAAGGGAAACATAAAACCAATGTAGGGAGCTGGTGTCATGGCTTAATGGGTAAAGATATTTGCCTGGATTCAATTCCTGGGCCACATACAATAGACCAAATCCTGCAAGTTGTCCTCTGACTTTTGTGTGGGAGCAGGAACACACACACACACACACACACACACACACACACACACACACACACACACAAAGCATGCACGCACAAATAAATAAATAATTAAATAAATGTATGTTCTATAAAAAAAATGTAGACAGGGGCTGGAGAGATGGCCTAGCGGTTAAGAGCGCTGACCACTCTTGCAGAGGACCCGGGTTCGATCCCCAGCACCCACATGGCGGCCGAGAACCATCTGAAACTCCAATTCCAGGAGAACTCCAGTTCCAGGGGAATCCGACACCCTCTTCTGACCTCCGCAGCATTGCACGACACGGGTGCACAAACTTGCATGCAGACAGTACATTCATACACATACAGAAATAAATAAAATTAATAAAAACAAAATGTAGACAATATAAACTGATGGAATTAGAAAAGGTTTGGATATTTTGGTGGGATTTTTTGAGACAGGGTCTCCCTGTAGCCCCAGCTGGCCTGGAATTCACTATGTACACGAGGCTGGCCTCAAACTCACAGAGATCTGCCTGTCTCACCTCCCAAGTGCTGGGATCAAAGATGTATGTATGCTACCACACATGACTCATTTCTGTTTCTTACACCTTTTCTCTATTTGAAATTTTTCAATACAAAGTTGGAAATAAAAAAAAAAAAATACCTGCTGTCTTTGTCTGTTCTTTCATTTATGAGAGGAATCCATCGGCTTGTTACCTAAAATGAAAATTAGCAAGGCTAAGCATGATGCAGAACTTTGAAATGCATTCTGTGCTTAGATTCCCTAAAACTCTCAACTAAGGATCAGCTCTGACAGTGCCCCATTAAAGCCAGGCATGGTGGCATATATCTGTAGTCCTAGCTGCAAGAGACTGAGGCAGGAAAATCATGAGTTCCAGGCTGGCCTAGGCTACAGAGCAAGAAACTAGGCGTGGTGACGCATGCCTTTAATCCTAGCACTTGGGAGGCAGAGGCAGATGG
>VZQC01003206.1:6637107-6651694 GCA_009823505.1 Rhizomys pruinosus
AAAAAAAAAAAAAAAAAAAAACCAAAAACTTGGGAGACAGAGACGGGAGGATTGGGAGTTCAAGGCCAGCCTGGGCTATATAACAATTCCAGACCAGCCTGGACCACACAACAATAACCCATTGCAAAATAAACAAATAGGGGCTGGAGAGATGGCTCATTGGTTAAGAGCACCGACTGCTCTTGCAGAGGACCCGGGTTCGATCCCCAACACCCACATGGCGGCTAAGAACCATCTTTAACTACAGTTCCAGAGGAATCCGACACCCTCTTCTGACCTCCGCAGCATTGCACGACACGGGTGCACCAACCTACATGCAGACAGTACACTCATACACATAAAAAAATAATAAATAATAATAAATAAAAATAAACAAATAGTATCCTGTTGAAATTTAAATACAGTGGGAAACAAGTCACACATTCATACCTTGTCAATAGAATGTTTGTTGTTTACAGCATAAACTATGCAGATGACATTAGCCTAGAAGAAAAATTGGCAAATTAATGTCATTTAAAAATAAAATATAAACAGTAACATTTAATTTCCAAGTAGCTTTTTTTTTTTGAGACAGAGTCTCCCTGTGGCTCTGGCTGTCCTGGAACTTACTATGTAGACCAAGCTGGCCTTGAACTCACAGAGATCTGCCTGCCTCTGCCTCCCAAGTGCTAGGATTAAAGATGTGTGCCACCATACCTGGCACCAACTAACTATTTTTGAGCCAAAGGAAGAAAAAAAAAAAATGGAAAAAAAATTTTTCCTATAAGAGGAAAATATATCCCTAGGAAATTATAGCAAAAAACAAATGTTGAAAAGTGAACAAAAATAACTGAAAAATCTTGGTAAACTATGCATGACAGACAGCACACACTTGTAATACAACTACTTAAGAAGAGGAGGTAGAGGCCAGGCATGGTAGTGCATGCCTTTAATCCCAGCACTTGGGTGGCAGAGGCAGGCGGATCTCTGTGAGTTCAAGGCCAGCCTTGTCTACATAGTGAGCTCCAGGCCAGCTGAGACTAAAGGGAGACTCTGTCTCACAAAGACCAACAATAACAACAAAGAAGTGGAGGCAGGAGGATTAGGAGTCCAAGAGCAGCCTCAGTACATAGCAAGCACAAGGTCACTCAGGGCAACATGAAGCTCCGCTTCAATCCCCACCTACCATCAGAAAAAGCAAATTCTTGCTGGGAATGGTGGCACATGCCTTTAATCCCAGCATTTGGAAGTCTGAGGTCAGCCTGGTCTACATAGTGAGTTCTAGGGCAGCTAGGGCTACAGGGATACCCTGTCTCAAAAAAACAAAGCAAAACAAAACAAAAAACTCAGAATTATCACTATTACACACACACACACACACACACACACACACACACCCCTCTTTAAATATTTAACTCACCTGTGATATTTCTTGATGAAGTTGTTCATCACTCTGTTCTGCTTCTATAAATGACAAAAGTTAGTGTTTTGTATTTTAAACAGTCAACTAATCGTCAAGCTGAAAATCTCTGAAACATTGATGTAATATAATGACATAGTGGGGCTTTAGACATGGCTCAGCAGTCCAGAACACTTGCTACTCTTCCAGAGGACTCATGCTTGACTCCCAACACCCACATACATGGCAGCTCAAAACTACCTGAACTTTAGTTCCAAGGGATCTAATACCTTCTTCTGGCACATGTATACACACATACACATATACACACAAGTACTCACACATGCCCACAAAATAAAAAATAAGGGGGTTGGAGAGATGGCTCAGTGGTTAAGAGCACTGAATGTTCTTACAGAAGACCCTGGTTCAAATCCCAGCACCCACATGGCAGCTAACAACTGTCTGTAACTCCATTTCTGTCCTCCTCAGGCATTACATGACATGGAGGCACTTAAACACATAAAGATATAACACTCATACACATGAAATAAAAATAAAGAAAAAAAAAATGTAAAAAAAAAAATAAAAAATAAATCTTCAAAATGACATAGTATAGCACCAGGCTAGGTACCAAAAATAAGGACAATTCAGGGGAAGAAAAGGTTGAACTATGATAAGGAAGCTGGTTACCAAACAGAAAGAAATATACAAGAGTACAATCAGACATGGAAGAGCAGAGGCATTGTGTTATAGATCTATCTAGGGCAGCATCTGACCTAGAGCTGAAAAAGGGTTCAGACAAAAGAAATCAGCAACTCAAGATTAAAACGGAGTGCTTTAGAGTCAGAAGCTCAGACCAGAGTCTACACACAGAGTGCATGCCAGGGAACCTGGACACTACAAGCTAAAGATATGTAGAGTGGGTAGGGAGAACAACAAGGGTCCAGAAGAAAAACTGCAGCAGGACAATGAAAACTAAGAATTCCCAGCCAGGTGTGGTAGTGTACATCTTTAATCCCAGCACTCTGGAGGCAGATCTCTGTGAGTGCAAGGCCAGCCTGGTCTACATAGTGATTTCTAGGACAGCTGGGGTTACAGAGAGACTCTGGCTTAAAAAGACAAAAAAAAAAAAAAAAGACTCAAAATGAGCCTACCACCTGACCTAGTCATACCATTCTTGGGTATAGACCCACAAGACTAATCGTGCCACAGAGATACATGCACATCCATGTTTATTGAAACTCTCATCACAATAGTGAAGAGCTGGAACCAACCAAGTGCCCCTCAGCTGAGGAATGGATAAAGAACACGTGGTACATCTACACTATGGTGTTCTATGCAGCAATAAAGAAAGATGGCATCATAAATTTTGCAGGTAAATAGATGGAACTTGAAACCATTATGCTAAGTGAAATAACACAATCCCAGAAAAACAAAGACTAGTATCCCACAGTGGTGGATGCTAACACCAAATACTTAGTTGGAAGGCAAGCTGAGCAATGTTAATGATGTATTTCTTTTTATCTGAAAGCAATTGTCCTCTTGCAATGTGAATCCCTTAACGGGGCTCTAGAACTAACCTACCTCTTATATTCAGACTTTGTAATTTGGGTATATGGGTGGAGGGTATGTATGCATATTTCAGAATAATATAAAATTAAAAGGGAAAATGTGAATTCCAAGATATGATTTAGAAATAACACACAGTTTATTTTCAGACATCATAGTATTAGTATATATGTCACACACACACACACACANCTACAGAGTGAGTTCCAGGACAGCTGGGGCTACAGGGAGACCCTGTCTCGAAAAGACAAAAAAAAAAAAAAATTCCCTTTCTGGCCGGTGAGATGGTTTAGTAAGGCCATTTGCCACCAAGGCTGATGACCCAAGTTCAATTCGTCAAACCCACATGATAGGCGAGAACCAACCCCCAAAAGGTCTTCTGATTTCCACATGCACCTTAGCATGCCCATGCCCAAACATACACACACAAAATAAATAATAAATAAATGCAATGAAAACAAATTTTTTAGTATGCATAGTTTTTCAATTATTATAAACAGGAAAGATGAATTTATAATATAGAACCAAAGTGACAAACTGTGTGTATGTGTGTGTGTGTGTGTGTGTGTGTGTGTGTGTGTGTGTGTATGTGCGTGTGTGTGTGTATGTGTGTTTTGGTGTATGCATATAACACTGTGCATCATACATGTGTGGAAACTAGAGGTCAATGTCAGATGTCTTCGTCTATCACTCTTCACTGTATTTTTGAGATAGGGTCCCTTTACTGAATCTGGAACTCAGCAACTGGCTAGACTGGCTGAGCAGCGAGCTGTGTAGGATCTGGCTGCTTTGCCTCTACCCATGTGGGGTTACAGAGCCTAGGTTTTTACAGGTGTTCTGGGGATCTAAACTCAGTTTCTCACCCTTGTACTTTACCTGCTGAGCCATCTATCTCCCCAGCCCCCAAAATAACAATTTTTAATTCTTTGATTTGTAACAAAGATTGAAAAATTCAGAATTTAACGAGTTCTTATAATACACACATATGTGTGTGAGATCCTGGAGATCAAGATAGGGCTAAGCAAACGGTCTGAATGAGCTATATATACTCCAGCCCCTCAACACTAGGTTTGTTTGTTTGTTTTGGTTTTTTGGGGGGATCTCCCTTTAGTCCCAGGTGGCCTGGAGCTTGCTCTGTAGACCAGGCTGGCCTTGAACTTACAGAGATCCACCTGCCTCTGCCTCCCTGAGTACTAGGATTAAAGGCATGTGCCCCCACCCCCACCCCCCTGTATATGCATGTGTGTATCCATGTTCACACATGTGTGGGTTTATGTGCCACACATTCATGTGGAGGCTCAAAATAGCCCTGCTATTCCTGATTGCTGTATATTTTATATATTAAGACAGAGTTTCCTCCTAAATCTGGAGTTCCTGGTTTTGCCTAGCCTGGCTAGTCAGCTTGCTCTAAGAGATTCCCTGTCTCCACCTCCCACTCACTGGGATTATAGGTATAATGCCACACACATCCCTAGAACTGGAGTTACTGATGGTTGTTCACCACCATGTGCGTGCTGGGATTTGAGCCCAGGTCTTCTGGAAGAAAAGCCAGTGCTGAGCCATTTCTCAAACTCCCCCAATACTCTTATTTTTAAATATTTATTGTACTGGGGCTGGAGAGATGGCTCAGTGGTTAAGAGCACTGGTTGTTCTTACAGAAGACCCAGGTTCAAATCTCAGCACCCACATGGCAGCTAACAACTGTAACTCCATTTCCAGGAGAACTAACACCCTCTTCTGTCCTCAGGCATTGCACGACATGGGTGAATTTAAACATATGTAAACATAACACTCGTACAGACATAACACTCATATACATGAAACAAATATAAAAAAAGAAAAAATGTTTTTTAAAAAATGCCTTCATTAAAAAAAAATGTATAGGTGTAGGAAAAGACTTTATTTATTTTTTTTTTTGGACAAGACTTTCCAAATCAGACAGCACCTGCACAGGAAATAAGGTCAACAGTCAACAAATGGGACCTCATCAAACTCAAAGCTTCTGTACAGTGAAAGAAAACAATCAAGGAAATGAAGAGAAAACCCACAGAGTGGGAGGAAATCTTCACCAGTGATACATCTGACTGAGCATTAATGACAAGAATATATAGACTACTCAAAAAACAGAGAAATGACCTACTCAAAAGATGGAGTAAAGAGCTGAACAGAGACTTCACCAGTGAGGAAGTAAAGATGGCTGAGAAACATCTTAAAAAGTGTCCAACATCATTAATAATTAAGAAAATGCAAATTAAAACCACTCTCAGATATCATCTTACTCAGATAAGACTAGCTAAGATCAAGAACATAAAAGAAGCTGAGTGTGGTGGCACATGCCTTAATCTCTAATCCCAGCACTTGGGAGGCAGAGGCAGGCAGATCTCTGTGAGTTTAAGACCAGCCTGGTCTACAGAGCAAGCTCCAGACCAGCTGGGACTAAAGGGAGACCCTGTCTCAAAAATACAAAAAGAACACAAAAGACACCAAATGCTGGAGAGCTTATGGGGAAAACCACCTCACCCAGCCATACCAGTCCTGGATATATACCCACAAGACTCAACCTACCGCAAAGATACATGCACATCCATGTTTATTGCAGATCTCTTCACAATAATAGCAAAGAGCTAGAACCAACCCAAATGCCCCTCAACTGATGAGTGGATGACAAAAATGTGGTACATCTACACAATGGAGTACTACTCAGCCGTAAAGAAAGATGACATCATGAACTTTGCAGGTAAATGGATGGAACTCAAAGCCCTTATGGTAAGTGAAGTAACACAATCCCAGAAAAACAATCCCCTCATTTGGTGATGCTAACACCAAATCCCAGATGAAAGGCAAGCTAAACAACATTATTGTTATATTTCTGTTTATCTGAAAGCAACTATGTTGTTATAATGTAAATCTCTCTTCTTTTATTTATTTATTTACTTGTTTATTTATTTATTTTTTTGTCTTTTTGAGACAGGGTCTCCCTGTAGCCTCAGCTGGCCTGGAACTCACTCTGTAGACCCGGCTGGCCTTGAACTCACAGAGATCCGCCTGTCTCTGCCTCCCAAGTGCTAGAATTAAAGGCGTGCGCCACCACACCCGGCCTCTCTTCTTTTATTTTTATTTTTATTTTTTTTGGTCTTTTCGAGACAGGATCTCCCTGTAGCCCCAGCTGTCCTGGAACTCACTCTGTAGACCAGGCTGGCCTTGAACTCAAAGATTCGCCTGCCTCTGCCTCCCAAGTGCTAGGATTAGACATGCACCACCATGCCTGGCTATAATGTAAATTTCTTAATGGGCCCTAGAACTGATCCACCACTTCCTTTCAGACTCTGTAATTACTGTATATGAGTGGAAAGCATGTATGCATATTTTAGAGTAATATAAAATTAAAGGAGGAAAATGTGAATTCCTAAACATAAAAAAAAAAGTCTGAGAGAAAGATGCAGGATAGTTATGGCAGAGTACATGATCTGGGGTGGGGGGAAGGGAAAGGGGAATATGTCTAAACTGAACTGAGAAATAATGTCTGAAATACACAAATCATCAATAAAAGCTTTATAAAAAAATTATTTTGGGGCTGGAGAGATGGCCTGGCAGTTAAAAGCGCCAACTGCTCTTGCAGAGGACCCGGGTTCGATCCCCGGCACCCACATGGCAGCTGAGAACCATCTTCAACTCCAGTTCCGGGGGAATCCAACACCCTCTTCTGACCTCCTCAGCATTGCACGACACTGGTGCACAGACCTACATGCAGACAGTACATTCATACACATACAAAAATAAATTTAAAAAAAAAATTTTTTTTAATTATTTTATTTTGGCTGGGTGTAGTGGCGCGCACCTGTGATCCTAGCACTTGGGAGGCAGAGGTAGGCAGATCTCTGTGAGTTCAAGGCCAGCCTGGTCTACAGAGTGAGTTCCAGGCCAGCTGGGGCTACAGGGAGACCCTGTCTCAAAAAGACAAAAAAATTATTTTTTTTATGTGTATGTACATGTGAGTACAAGTGCTTGAGTAGGCCAGGGCATCAGACCCTTGGAACTAGAGTTATAGGCTGTGTGAGCTGCCCAATGTGGGTGCTAGGAACTGAACCCAAGAGTTCTCTGCAAGAGCAGTAAGTGTTCTTAACCACTGAACCATCTCTCAGCCCTCTCTGAACATTGTTTTGAAACAGGGTCTTCTTGTAGCCCCAGCTGGTCTGGAACTTGCTACAGGCTACAGGCTAGCCTCAGTCTCACAGAGATCCACAGGCCTCTGCCTCCCATGTGGATTAATAGAGTGCCTCACCAAACCTGCCTATCTCTGAACATTTCTTTTTTTTCTTTTTTTCTTTTTGAGCCAGGGTCTCCCTGTAGCTCCAGCTGGCCTGGAACTCACTATGTAAACCAGGATGCCCTCAAACTCACAGAGATCCACCTACCTCTGCTTTTCAAGTGCTAGGATTAAAAGCATGTGCTACCATGTCCAGCTTTCTCTGAACAATTTTTTTTTTTTTTGGTCTTTTTGAGACAGCATCTCCCTGTAGCCCCAGCTGTCCTGGAACTTGCTCTGTAGACAAGGCTGGCCTTGAACTCACAAAGATTTGCCTGCCTCTACCTCCTGAGTGCTAGGATTAAAGGTGTGCATCATCACGCCTGGCTCTCTGAACATTTTTAAAAGCTCAAGAAGGGTCTATTTCTAGGACTACTAAATTAACCCTAAAGCTGTACATACAGAGGCCACTGGTTACCTGAGTAATCTACAATGTGTGTTGGGACTCGCTCAGGGGTGACATCAGCTGGAATGGTGATTTCTTCTGCCCGAGGAGGAACCTTTATTTGCAAACAAATAAAAAAATTGGTTAACAGATTATGCAAATTTATTTATTTATTTATTTATTTATTTATTTATTTATTTATTTATTTTTATCTTTTTGAAATAGGGTCTCTCTGTAGCTCCAACTGGCCTGGAACTCCCTATGTAGAGAAAGCTGGCCTCCATCCCACATCTGCTTCTGCCTTCCAAGTGGTGGGATTACAGGCATGTGCCACACCGCCCAGACTTTAAATTAATTCCTTTTATCCAAAGCTATCCTTATAAGTATTTGTTATACTTTAAAATGCCCTTTTTGGGGGGCTGGAGAGATAGCCTAGCGGTTAAGGGTACTGACTGCTCTTGCAGAGGACCCGGGTTTTATCCCCAGCACCCAATGGTAGCTGAGAACCATCTTTAACTCCAGTTCCAGGGGAATCCGACACCCTCTTCTGGCCTCTGAGGCATTGCACAACCCAGGTGCACAAACCTACATGCAGACAGTACATTTGTGGTGGCACACGCCTTTAATCCTAGCACTTGGGAGGCAGAGGCAGGCGGATCTTTGTGAGTTCAAGGCCAGGTGGTCTACAGAGTTCCAGGACAGCTGGGGCTACAGGGAGACCCTGTCTCGAAAAGAACAATAAATAAATAAATAAATAAATAAATAAATAAATAAATAAAATAAAATAAAATGTCCTTCCAATGCTACCAAATAGGTATACCGTATAACATCAGAAAACACATATATTCAAAAATGTTTAAATGCAGCCAAGCATGGTGGCACACACCTTTAGTCCCAGTACTCAGGAGGCAGAGGCAGGCAGATCTCTGTGAGTTCAAAGCCAGCCTGGTCTACATAGTAAATTCCAGGCCAGCTGGGGAGACCCTGTCTCAAAAAGACAAAAAAAAACAGTTCAAATTCTTAAGCGTGGTGGGACACGGCACACCTTTAATCCTAGCACTCAGGAGGGGAGACAAGGCAGAGACTGAGGCCACATGATCTACTTAGTGAGTTCCAGGCCAGCTGGAGCTGTAGGGAGACCCAGACACAAGATTGAAAAATAAAAGTTCCAACAAAGGCACACATCTTTAATCCCAGCACTTGGGAGGCAGAGTCAGGCAGATCTCTGTGAGGTCAAAGCCAACCTAGCCTCCACAGTGTGAACTTATCTAAAAAAGAAAAAAACGCATCTTTAATCCCAGCACTCCAGCACTTCAAATAAAAATTTGAATTCCTGGGGTGGGGACATAGCTCAGTTGGCAGAATGCTTGCCTAGCTTGGGCAATGGCACTCCCCAGCACAGCATAAATTTCATGAAGCAGGTGTGGTCCATGCCTGTAATCCCAGCTTTTAAGAGGTAGAGGAGCCGGGTGTAGCCCACGTCTTTAGTCCTAGCACTTGGGAGGCAGAGACAGAAGGATGTTTATGAGTTCAAGGCCAGCCTGGTCTACAGAGTGAGTTCCAGGACAGCTGGGGCTACAGGGAGACCCTGTCTCGAAAAGAACAATAAATAAATAAATAAATAAATAAATAAATAAATAAATAAATAAATAAGTAAATAATAAAAAATTTAAATGCCCTTTTTGGGTGCTTTATCACATATACAAAAATAATTTTTTTTTGGTCTTTTTGAGACAGGGTCTCATGGTAGCCCCAGCTGCCCTGGAACTCACTATATGGACCATGCTGGCCTTGAACTCACAGAAATCGGCCTGGCTCTGCCTCCCAAGTGCTAGGATTAAAGGTGTGCCCCACCATACCTGGCATATACAAAATTTTTTAAAAATTAAAAAAAGAAACACTTTTTTAAGGGTCACCAAGATGGCTCAAGGGGTAATGGTGCCTGCTGTCAAGCCTGAGTTTGAACTAACATGGAGAAAGAGAAACAACTTGCACAAATTGTCCTCTTCCCTCTACACATGTGCTGTTAATACAAGTGAGGTCAGAGGATAACTTTCAGGAGTCAGTTTTCTTTCTCCATCACATGGGTCTTGGGCATCAAACTCAGATTGTCAAGCTAGAGAGGCAGGTGCATTACCTGCTGAATCATCTAGCTAGTCTCTAAGTTTAACTTTTGTAGAAGACTTAAAAAAAAATTTTTTTTTTAATGTGTACGAGTGTACTGCCTGCATGCAGGTCAGCGCACCCGTGTCGTGCAATGCCGTGGAAGTCAGAAAAGGGTGTTGGATTCCCCTGGAACTGGAGTCAGTCAGTTCTTAGCTGCCATGTGGGTGCTGGGAATCGAACTCGGGTCCTCTGCAAGAGCAGTTGGTGCTCTTAACCATTGAGCCATCTCTCCAGCCCAACTTTTGTAGAAGACTTTTAAGTAATACAAAAATTAAGGTGAATGACTCCATAATATACTTCAGTTTTCGAATTAATTGCCATTTAGTTCTTCAATGCAAGAGGGAGCAAAAGAAAATAAATGGCCATATAATTGTGAATGCTGAAAATACTACCATATGGGGTAGAGGCAGGCGGATCTTTGTGAGCTAAAGGCCAGCCTGGTCTACAGAGCGAATTCCAGGACAGCTGGGGCTACAGGGAGACCCTGTCTTGAAAAGACAAACAAACAAACAATAAAACCTACCATATGGGGTGTAGATCAACAGTAAAGCTCTATTCTGGTGTATATGAGACCTTAGGATTGCCCTAGCCACCACATAACCCAGAAAAAGACACTACCACATGATACATAAAATTCCTATCTCAACAATAAATGTACACAGTTATATCTATCTAGCCTAGGGTAAAGAAAGAATAAAAATGCAAACTTTGACATTAATAATACTATGGAAGAGCTGGGTGTGGTGGCGCACGCCTTTAATCCTAGCACTCGGAGGCAAAGGCCAGCCTGGTCTACAGAGTGAGTTCCAGGACAGCTGGGGCTACAGCTGGGGCTACAGGGAGACCCTGTCTCGAAAAGACCAAAAATAAATAAATAATACTATGGAAGAAAGAAAAAATAAGCTAGACCTGTAATTCCCTAACAGGAAGTAGAGGCAGAAGGATCAAAAAATTCAAGGCCGGATGTGGTGGCGCATGCCTTTAATCCTAGCACTTGGGAAGCAGAGGCAGGCAGATCTTTGTGACTTCAAGGCCAGCTTGGTCTACAGAGTGAATTCCAGGACAGCTGGGGCTACAGGGAGACCCTGTCTCGAAAAAGACCGGAAAACAAAAAATTCAAGACCAGCCTTGGTTACAAAGTAAGTTTGAGGCCAACTTGGGCTACTTAAGTCTATGTGTCAAAAAATAAATAAACTATCAACAACAACAACAATCACCACCTTATTTTCATATCACTACACTAATGCCATTCCCTATTAACAGTATCTTAAGTTTACATGAGGGCCTAGCAATATCTCCTGACACTGGAACTTCCAAAATGTAAATGAGTATGTGCCAGTGGTAGCCCAGTGTGGTGCATACCGGCAATCCCAAAACCTGGGTGGTGGAAGTAGGAGGGTCAGGAGTTCAAGGTCATCCTCGGCTATATAGTAAGCTTGAAGCCAGCCTGGGCTACATAAGATGGTCTCAAAATAACAATAATAATAATAATAATAACAACAACAACAATAAAACACTCCCAAATAAAATCACCTGCTTTTTGGTGGCATTTCACCATTATTATTAATTCCATCTCATTTGAAACACAGCAATTCTTTGAAGTAATTCTACTTTTGCCTAAGGAGTTTAACTCATTTCTAATTTGTAAAATGAATCAGGTAGTCAATATTAGGTGAGTCAGAATTCTATTAATTCTATGAACACCTCACAGATCAGGTAATGTCAGGCAGAAGGCAAGCACCAGCCAGAAGTTTTCATTCAATTTCAATTCATAGAACACTCAGCATGTCTCATATTTGGGCCTCTGGATAAGATTTCCCTTTTAAGGGTCACAGCCAGGTGTGGTGGATTATGGCTATAATCCCAGCACTTGAGAGGCAGAGGCAGGCGGATCTCTGTGAGATCAAGGCCAGCCTGGTGTACATACTGAGTTCCAGGGCAGCTGGGGTTACAGTGAGACCCTGTCTCAAAAAGAAAAAAAAAAGGTGACAAAGCTTATATGGTTTATATACACATTCAGCTTCCACTGGGCAACTGAGATAAATAAGATCCAGTCACTGGCTGGAAAAACGGGGGGGGGGGGGTTGCTACAAAGCCTAACAAACTAAATTTAAGCAAAACAGAGAATCCAAGTTTCTCTCTGATCTATACATATGGCATGCACAAAGTAAAAAATTAATGACAATGTTGAAGGAAGGAAATGAACTTAAGTGATCTCAGATCTAGTTTGTTCTTTCTTAAGCAGATATCTGCTGTAAAAAGGTCCCACTTATGAGGAAACACATGCAAAAACAAGGTGAGGTTATATTTTAACTTTTAAAATCACCTTTTATTAATTAAAAAAAAATCCCCAAGGAGCTGGAGAGATGGCTCAGTGGTTAAGAGCACCACCTGGGTTTGATTCCCAGCACCCACATGGCAGATAAAAACCATCTAAGGCCAGGTGTGGTGGTGCACGCCTTTAATCCCAGCACTTGGGAGGCAGAGGCAGGCAGATCTCTGTGAGTTCAAGGCCAGCGTGGTCTACAGAGTGAGCTCCAGGCTAGCTAGGACTAAAGGGAGACCCTGTCTCAAAAAAATAAAAATAAAAATAAAAAAATCCCTAAATATTGGGGCTGGAGAAATGGCTAAGCGATTAGACTAGCAGCACTGGCTGGTCTTGCACATGACGTGGGTTCAGTTCTCAGCACCAACATGGTGGCTCACAACTGTCCTTAACTCCAGTTATACCCTCCTGATACCCTCCTCTGGCCTCCGTGGGCATTGCACAACATGGGTTTACTTACACACATGCAGGCAAAACACTCATACACATAAAAAAATAGATAATTAAAAAAAAAAACTAAATACGTCAAAGAAATGAAATGTTTACCTCTTCTGGAAATTCTTCACTGACCAGAGACATAATCAGTGACGTCTTTCCAACTCTAGCTGTGAAAAGAAAAATCATTACTTTAATAAAAGTGTTTGGGTTCTATATAAAGTCAAATCCAGCAACCACACAGGAATTTTAATATTTGTCAGAAAAAAAAATCATAAACCCACTTTATATCAACATTTTTATTTATTTTAAATTTATTTATTATTATTTTTGTATGTGTATGAATGTACTGTCTGCATGTAGGTTTGTGCACCCATGTCGTGCAATGCCGCGGAGGTCAGAAGAGGGTCTCGGATTCCCCTGGAACTGGAGTTCTCCTGGAATTGGAGTTATAGACGGTTCTTAGCCAACATGTGGGTGCTGGGGATCGAACCCAGGTCCTCTGCAAGAGCAGTCGGTGCTCTTAACCGCTAAGCTATCTCTCCAGCCCCTATTTTTTTTATTTTTTATGTGTATGAGTGTACTGTCTGCATGTATGTTGGTGCACCCGTGTCGTGCAATGCCACGGAGGTCAGAATAGAGTGCAGATTCCCCTGGAACTGGGATAGAGAAGCCACAAATCCAGCCACAAATCCATGGAGAGAAAGCTCAATCGGGAACTACAGCTGGCTGCCTTAAAGGAGCTTCCCCAGTTGATTTCATTTGGATGTAAGTCACCAAAATAATGTCACTTTTCTGCTGTTATTTAGTTTTCTACTTGGAAGCCTCATTCCAGGGGACACTATGCTCTACCTGGGACTTCAGAACTCCAGTTGACTGCCTCAATGGGGCTTCACCAGTTGATTTCTCTTTGAAAATTTGCTATCTGTATCATCTATTAATCTACCTATCACCTATTCTTTCACTTTGGCTTGCTATATACTTAATACATTCATTCATTCAAAACCAAAGTATGGCTACAGATCATTCTCCAAACCATACAGAACACATTCTCACCCACAGAATACCACCCTAGAGTGGGTATAAACATAATATCACTGAATCTTGAGTAGTTTAATCTTCAAATATATTTTTTTGTAAATGGAAAAAAAAAGCTGAGTTAGAATTATAGGGGCTGGTGACACAACTCAGCAGTTAAGAGCACTGGGTGCTCTTGCAGAGGACCTGGGTTCAATTCCCAGCACCCACACAGTGGCTAACAACTGCCCCTAACTCCAGCTCCAGGGAATCAGATGCCCTCTTCTGACCTCCTCAGGCTTTGCACCACACAGGTGCACTTACACACATGCAGGCAATACATTCATACACACAAAATAAAACTTAAAAAAATTTTTAATTAATAAAAATGGAAAGGTAGCCAGGCATAGTGGGACACACCTTTAATCCCATAGTGGGAGGTAGAAGCAGACAGATCTCCAAGCATTCAAGGCCAGCAATGATATGTACAAAGTGACATAGAGTGAATGAACAGACTGTGAACCCATCATATCAGAAAGGATGTGCCTTTTTTCCCTCCTACCCCTCAGTTAACCAATCTTAAAACAACTGAAACTAGATTTGTTCGAATAAGCATATTAAAAATGCAAACTCAGGGGCTGGAGAGATGGCCTAGCAGTTAAGAGCACGGACTGCTCTTGCAGAGGACCCAGGTTCAATCCCCAGCACCCACATGGTGGCTGAGAGCCATCTTTAGCTCCAGTTCCAGGGGAATCCGACACCCTCTTCTGACCTCTGCAGCATTGCACAACACAGGTTCACAAACCTACATGCAGACAGTACACTCATACACATAAAAAGTTTAAAAATATATATTAATAAAAATGCAAAATCAGCACTTGGGAGGCACAGGCAGGTGGATCTCTGTGAGTTCAAGGCCAGCCTGGTCTACATAGTGAGTTCCAGGACAACTGGGGCTACAGGGAGACCCTGTCTCAAAAAGACAAAAAAAACAAAATAAAACAA